>NQII01006387.1:73403-131765 GCA_002778355.1 Clitarchus hookeri
TTAAGTATGCTGCTAATGAACATTTTAGTTTCCGTTAATGTGTTATGTTTTTGTGTTCGTGCCTCAACGCGTCACTTCCGCCCATATATTGCTATACAATAATTGTTTGTTTTAGTGTTTTAGTGAGCTCTACCACCCCTCAATGTTTGTCCCATGATTTTAGAATCATCCTGTATATATGAACTTACTGGTGAAATGACGCCGTCCTATTTGCGGCCTTTTCAAAAATTTATATTGAAATCCAGATATTCCCAATTAAATCTGGGAAATGAAGGGCACTCATAAAAACAAAGCAAATCGCAATATTTTGTGCCTCAGATAAAATTACAAATCCTTGGGTTACGGCATGTAATTTGTTTTGGTGGGCTGTTTCAGACATCATAGATGCAAATCGGATTTCCCAGTTTCCGGGTGAAAAAATTTTGTTTCGCCTGAAAACGAATATGACACCAAATTCTCGGCAATACTGTACTAGCGTAAACGAGAGAAACTTTTCACGTTAGTAACGGAGGCCGCGGTGGTGCAGTGGTTCAATTACTCGCCTCCCGCCTAGGCGAACCGGGTTCGGTACCCTTCGGGGTCGCTCCTGCATTTCCGCACGTAGGAATCGTGCCGGACGAGGCCGCTGTCGGTGGGTTTTCTCGGGGATCTCCCGTTTCCCCCACCCTTGTATACCGAGTTCGGTGAAATGAGGTTTACGGGTTCAAAAGTTTTTAGGGGTACCTACACACACGCAGGAAAGTGATCTCATAAGAAGGGACAGGAAAAAATCGCGAGTTCAATGACCGGCATGCTAGACTCTACAGTCTTATGTACAAATATGCCGACATAAACTGCGCATTGGTTGCTTGCTGTCACAGTGGAAGGCGACGATTGGACCAGCATTCTCCAGGAAGTGTCAAATACGGCGTGGGCCAATGGATTAAGTTATATAAACGCATGTGTTTTGAATTCTAGCTTGTCCTAAAATGAATCCGCGAATTCTTCAGGTCTCTACTCATAGGCCTAACCTACTCTTGGAAATTAGGCTAAAAATATACATGTCTTATAAGAGATAATTACAAAATCTAAGAAACGCCAATCCTAGATAATATTTTTCTCTAACTTTATGACTAAATATTTTGCCAGCGTGATGCATTACTTTCAAGTTATACACTGAAGAGCCAAAAAAAACTGGTATAGGCGTGCGTATGCAAATAACAGAGGTATGGAACCAATCAGAGTAACGCGATGCAGTCGGCAGCGCCTATATAAGACAACAAGCGTCTGGCAAAGTTGCTAGATCGGTTAATGCTGCTACAATGGCAGGTTATCAAGATTTAAGTGAGTTTGAACGTGGTGTTATAGTCGGCGCACGAGAGATGGGACATAGCATCTCCGAGTTGGCGATAACATTTGGATTTTCGCGTACGACCATTTAACGAGTGTACCGTGAATACCGGGAATCCGGTAAAACGTCAAATCTTCGACATCGCTGCGGCCGGAAAAATATCGTGAACGATCGGGACAAACGACGACNGAATCCGGTAAAACGTCAAATCTTCGACATCGCTGCGGCCGGAAAAATATCGTGAACGATCGGGACAAACGACGAATGACGAGAATCATTAAACGTGACAGACGTGCAACCCTTTCTCAGATTGGCGCAGATTTCAATGCCTCCTGCATACCTTCAGACATTAGTCGAGTCCATGCCACGTCGTCTTGCGGCACTTCTGCGTGCTCGCGGGGGCCCTACACGATATTAGGCAGGTGTGCCAGTTATTTTGGCTCTTCAGTGTTTCCTAAGCCGTAGATTTGCATGCTTTAGAGTGTCGTAGGATATCGCGCCAATTAAATGCATCATTCTGTCAAAACATTTGCTCTCAGAGTAGGCGGAAACTGTTGTTTGGGATTGCAATTTCTATATTTTCCTATATTGGCTTCCAGAAAACTGTAATCTTCAGTTCACGTGTTCAGCCTTAATTTAGCCTATGCGCCTCGCCCTCTTATTGCAAAGCACCGCCACGACACGAAATAGGGATCGATACCGCTGATCGATACACATGTCAATAAAGCCCTCTGACCTAAAAAAAAAAAAAAAATCCCGACACATCCTTGGATGTCACAATGGAAAAGTGAACTGTAACGATAATGTGACTGTCACCCAGCATCTCAGTTTCGAGTTATGGGGCCGTGTTTGTAGTTGTACTGAGACAAGTCGAAGTAAAACCTAAATACAAACTGCTTAAACTAATTTTCATGCAAAAAATTTGCTCAATTTTCAGTTGTCCGTACAATGTTTTCCAAAATGTTAGCCCGAATACAAAGCAAACTATGTGTGTAGCACATTGAGCTTTATGTCAGTTTTTAAGCGGGTATTATTTACGTCGTACGGTTGCGCACAGAAGGCCTTAAGATAATAGGACCTTGGTGATTAAATTGCGCTCCGTACCGCTTAGGGCGGATTTCACCGCCTCCCGCTAAATCAGGAGATTCGCCATCTGAGAATGAGGCTGGCTAAATAGAAGCTAGAGTTTTACCCGTATTGTGCAGCCTCCTGTTTGTAATCTGAAAGTTCGAGTCTGATTATGTAGATGTTGGCAACAGAAGTTACTAAAAAGCTAGTGACTTTTCGAGTCTGTACTCCTTCAAGAACAACATTTTAACGATTTTTTTTTTTTTTGGTATGACAGTCTTTGACTTGGCGCTCAGCCGGTGGCTGGGCGTGAAACGTTATTTGCCCAGGTCACGTGAGTTTGCTCCCTTAGAGTGCGTAGACCACAAAAGTGAGAGTCGACCGATAAAAGTCCGTGTACCAAGTCAAGTGAATACTTGATTACTGGACTAATTATTGATAACGGCAGTGATATTTCGCGAAAATATTTCGAGACAAGATACAGTCCAAAGCACTGTAGGGTCGCCCAGCTTATTTGATTGGCTAAAAAATGTTCTGGCCCGTGTTAACCGTTTGCGCACGAATCACGAAGGTTCAATGTCGGAGTTACTTAGTCCTGAGTGGCTTGGTCAAAGACGGACACGGCACCAGCAGCCAATGGAAGTACAACAACAGCTGATGTGTGTATATAGTATTGACGTCTGCTGTGTGCTCCGATTTTTACGCGAAAAATCACTGGCCCTACTTATTGAGCAATGAAGGGCGTACGCAAGAGAAGGGGAGGGGGGTTATCAAAGCGATCTTCTCCACGAGAATCCGGATTTCTTGATAGTTATCGCAGTTGTGATATTGTCAAATTGGAAAGTAACTTCCGTGCCTCGCTGGCCTTGAATAAAGAAAATATGTAAAAATACGTAATNCGCAGTTGTGATATTGTCAAATTGGAAAGTAACTTCCGTGCCTCGCTGGCCTTGAATAAAGAAAATATGTAAAAATACGTAATTTCAATAATTTAAATGTTGTGCCAGCCAAATAAAATATTAAAGTTTTCGGAATGTACGTACTTATAAAACTATGTACACGTTTTAGCTCAAAAATAAATTAGTATCAGAGGAACAGTTGTGATTTTGTCATGGAATAAGATTAATTACTGTTGAATTTTAACCTTGAAAGTCAAAAATTTNTCAGAGGAACAGTTGTGATTTTGTCATGGAATAAGATTAATTACTGTTGAATTTTAACCTTGAAAGTCAAAAATTTCCCTAGGAGGAAACCTCGAACTTCCACTTTATGTGTGACCATTAGATAACTCAAAGTTTTATAGCAACCCTCCCCCCCCCCTTAATACCAGCACTTTTGATAGCCTCCTCCGAAAAATTTGCCTGTTAATTATACAGGAAGTAACTACATCCTAAACCCTGCTTATAATACCTGGATTCATCTCGTATTCCAGGCCGTTCCATCCTCCCGCTCAGTGATTTAACTCCATCTTCTTCGTGGCCATTTTGCATTTTACCTTCTTCTTGAAATATAAATATATATCACTTGTTTCGCTGTTAGTCATCCACTTAATTATTCTACGTGGTTTTTTTTCCGNTTCTTGAAATATAAATATATATCACTTGTTTCGCTGTTAGTCATCCACTTAATTATTCTACGTGGTTTTTTTTCCTCATCACTTTTTGAATAGGTTCATTTAATGAAAATAATTTCTTCGTTTAGTCAAGGACCTAAATACGCCTTGATTACCGTCGTTCGGTGGATCAAAGGACATCCTTTGTGCTATTATAATATTTGAAGTTTCCTCTGGGGCATTTGTGTATCTGAGTCACAATTATTTAACCTACGCACGGTTTACTTATTNGCATTACTTTTTGAATAGGTTCATTTAATGAAAATAATTTCTTCGTTTAGTCAAGGACCTAAATACGCCTTGATTACCGTCGTTCGGTGGATCAAAGGACATCCTTTGTGCTACTATAATATTTGAAGTTTCCTCTGGGGCATTTGTGTATCTGAGTCACAATTATTTAACCTACGCACGGTTTACTTATTGCAGTGAAGGAAACTTAAACCTTCAGGTACGATTTTTACTATAAGTTGTTTGCAATCGTGATGCTAATGGAATGTATCCATCATAAACAATTTTCTGTTAAATGTATAACTAGGTCCAGTGACTTTTCGCGTAAAAATCGTAGCACACAGTAGACTTCAATACTATATACATACCACACCTCAGCTGTTGTTATACATCCATTGGCTGCTGGTGCCGTGTCCGTCTTTGACCAAGCCACTCAGGAATAAGTAACTCCGACACTGAACCTTCGTGATTCGTGCGAAAACGGTTAACACGGGCCAGAACATTTTTTACCCAATCAAAGAAGCTGGGCGACCCTTCAGTGCTTTGGGCTGTATCTTGTCTCGAAATATTTTCGCGAAATATCACTGTCCTTATGTATAACTAATAAATTAAACAAATTTTAGACTATGTACTTTTTTTACATTTTGTTCATAGCAATTTTTTGCTCCCGATATCATTTGTTTGCTGCAAAAATTGTTACAAAATGTTATTTATGAGTGAACAGCCATGTAGTGGCAAAAACAAATGAAGTAACGACATGCCGTATTCATGTCATGATAAATCATTAATGTCAGCGTTATGGCCATACGTTAAGGCCACGTATCATATCCTTGAGAGCCGGCCAAGTTAGGTAGCGCACACATTCTCAGCGGATAGTGTCCCGCTTCCGGTAATACTTTGTTTTTTGTATCCTATTTACAGAGCGGGGACATTCCAGAATGAGGTTTACACACGTAATTTCCGTTTATAGTAGCGCTAACTTAGACGTTTTTCTCTGTGCGCATGAAATTTGTCGTGAGTGAAGGGATTTGGGCGGCTCTTAACAGCGAGGTTTTGAGAGCCGCTGAGGGTGAAATGAGGTGAGAATGGAGCAGCGCCAGAATGCAAGGGTGGGCGAAACCGGAGATACCCGAGGAAACCCGCCGACCAGCGGCATCGTCCGGCACGACTCCCACGTGCGAAAATCCGGGAGCGGCCCGGCCGGGAATCGAACCCGGTTCGTCTTTATACGAGGCGAGCGCTTAGCCGCTACGCCAAAGCGGCTCCGTTTGTATGTGTAGAAAACGGGAAAATCCCCTCGAGTTTCAGTGACGTACACGAAAAACTGAACAGCTATTTGTCTACTCATGCTAATAAGATTTGTTTATGGGCTATTGCATCGGTCGAATGAGAGTCCTAGTCTACGCTGGATGGGGCCGCGGTGGCTGAGCGGTTAGCCTGCTCGCCTCCCACCAGGGCGAACCGGGTTCAATACCCGACCGGGTCACTCCCGGATTCTCGCAAGTGGGAATCGTGCCGGGCGATGTCGCTGGTCGACGGGTTTTCTCGGGGATCTCCCGTTTCCCCCGCCCTTGCATTCCGGCGCTGCTCCACCCTCATCGGCTCTCAAGACCTCGTTGTTAAGAACCGCCCAAATCTCTCAACTGAACTCAACTCTAAGCTTGATTACCTATGAGTGATCATTCCTTTTGTTACATGTATATAGCTGACTCATTATCTTCCAGGTCGTGACAAACTAGTCGTGGCCCAGTTACAAACGGAATACAAACATTGAAGTGTTTCAAGTTCACGCTACCCACAAAGAATCCACGAATATTTTTCGGGTCCGCATCAATGTGGAACGCAACTGGAAGACGTACGTCCACGAAATCCTTGAACCATCGTGAACCATTTGAGCTGTTTATAGCCAACAGTTAATACGTGCTCGGCGATCGTCCTTTCGTCCGGCGGTCACGTGGTCTTTCAGCCAATCGCAGGGCCAGTTTTACTTTTATACGTCCGTAAAGGTTTGCTAAATTTTAACTTTTGACGGACGAACGGATGAGCCACCGTCTTCTTGTGAGGTTCCTTCCTTGAATGCGAATATAAACTCTGAAGGTAAAGTTANTCTTTCAGCCAATCGCAGGGCCAGTTTTACTTTTATACGTCCGTAAAGGTTTGCTAAATTTTAACTTTTGACGGACGAACGGATGAGCCACCGTCTTCTTGTGAGGTTCCTTCCTTGAATGCGAATATAAACTCTGAAGGTAAAGTTAGAATTCTAAAATGATTTTAAAAATTTCAGACTCTTGATTACATTAAGCAGTTTAAGTATTTGTACAATATCTACAGTTGGGGAAGGGGGGAGGGGGGAAATCGTGTATTAAAATAGCTGCTGTGTTCACCGGCGGTGAAAACAAGATCTTTATACCTTCTCAAACCGAAAAGTTATCCCCTTTATTTTGTAGTAAGTATTTTTCGTGAAAGATATGCGAAGTTAAATATTATTTTCCCTGCTTTTTCGCTAGTGAAGAGTGTCCTTAAGATCAGACAGACACACGGGGTTCCAGCACAGAAACGCGGCGACGTAACGTTTGCAGGGAGAGCCATTCCGACGCAATAANCAGACAGACACACGGGGTTCCAGCACAGAAACGCGGCGACGTAACGTTTGCAGGGAGAGCCATTCCGACGCAATAGACCATTCACGGTCACTCCACACTTTTATAAATACCTGCTAAATTTCTACTTCCAGGATATTCCTCCGCCTCATGCAAACTTCATTTTAACCTAGTTTAGAAAATTACATCAAAGGAACAATGCATCGTATTCGCGTGCAGTCAATGTAATCAAATTTTACATAAGAACTATTTCTTACTAGGCATTGCCAACACCTTTTTTTCTCCCTCTTGTTACTCGTATAAATTATAATTGCAATGTTATAATTTATAGATAAAATATAAGGTGCAGTTAAATTTAACCAAAAATAAAGTGATTTTATTTTAACAATAGTATAAAACGCTTGTGATACCCGACATATGTGAGAAATAATCAAATACGTCATACATGGAGTGGTTTTTCAAAGGTTTGATTTTTAAAAAGTACGAAGAAACCACGAATAGACTGTAGCGACACGATTGAATTAATGTGATCTCGTTATATCGGGTATGCTCGAGCATGGCCTTGAGTTGAAGCCACGCATGCGCAAGGCGCAGGTGGGTCCCCGCGGTATATGTCGTGAGTCCGATGTTCTAGCGCACTGATTTGGGTGCCAAACGTAATACCTCAACTAGATCTGTCGATTTAACCCACAAAAGCCAAGTAACCTACTCGTTACTTTCATTTCATTCCCGTAGGTCCTACCTCCCCCTCCCCTCGCCNTGTCGATTTAACCCACAAAAGCCAAGTAACCTACTCGTTACTTTCATTTCATTCCCGTAGGTCCTACCTCCCCCTCCCCTCGCCAAAAATATTACTCACTCCACGAAACCAGGGTTGCCAAATGGCGTGTAATTCCACGAAATAATTTGAAAGCAGGCGTGTAATTTTGCGTGGATTTGCGTGTAATTTTAATCATTATTATTTCTAAAATCCTTTTACAGTAATGGATAAATATACTTTTCTTAGAGAACGTTTGGGAGGGTGTTGTATTCGGGGATTTACCGGATTGTATACTCTCTTCATGACCGAGCTACCATCGAACAAGTTTATACGATATTGCATCAGACGTTGTGTGTTGTGACGAGAAATTTACCAGTCGTATTCAGCTTGTCGGGAACGTGTGTGTTTTATGTAGTGGGAATGAGTGAGAGGCGTGTTATCATTATTAGGTAGGGGCCTTCATGATGGATAATTGGATTGTAAAAATGCGGAAAGTAGGTGATGAACAGGTAGGTGATTCAGACAGCGGTGAAACATCCGTGGTCGATGGCGCAGGCCCTAGTAAAATTACGGAACAAACTGACATTTCGCTGGAGTCTAGAAAAAACATTTCAAATACCTAATGAGACGAGAAAACAGAAACGGGTAAAAAAGGGGGAAAAAAAACTGTGTAAGTTCAATAGTGCATGGGTTTCAGATCCACTTTTAAAGACCGGTTAGTAGAGAAAATCCCTACGGGTACAAAGAAAGGCGTTTCGCATGACATTGCATATTGTAAAGTCTGCGACACTAATATTATAGCACACAAGTATGACGTTTTTCGTCACATTAAATAAGAAAAACACAATCAAAATATTTATAAATATCGTTAAAACACAGAAACTTACACATATGGTCATTTCTGAAACGCAAGTTAGGAGGACAGAACTGAAACTGGCATGGCTTCTGCGACAAATGATTTGCCTTTTCTTTTGATGGACACACTGGACAGTTAGTGTGCCAAAATTTTTGCAGATTCGGAAATTTAAAAAAAAAGTCCCTTCATTGAACTATGGTAACTTCTCTAATAAAGGAATCCATGGGACATTGTTTCGAGATGCGTCTATGTGACAAACTTTGTATTCCAGATAGTTTTTTCTCCATGATAATGGATGAAACTACAGACCAAGCTTCGACTAAGCAATGTTCTCTTACTGTTATATATTATGATGAAAATTTCAGTACCGTAAAAACAAGATTTTTTGACATGGTGGAATCAAGTTCTGGCACTGCTGACAATATTCATTGCTGGACCATTCTGAATATGACTTGGATGCCTTCAAGCCGCCAGACGAATACGGGAGAAATGTTTTCAGTTTAAAAAAAAGCAGCAGGTATGCCAATTTTTCCCACAATAGCAAAAATAATTAAAAATTGTTAATTCTTCCATTTTAAAATGCTAGTGTAGAACGGTTATTTAGTTCTATACGAAATTGTAAAACGCACAATATAAAAATAAACTTGACACAGAAACCATTATCGCACTTCTTTACACTAAACATGGCATCAATTAGCAAGGGGGGTGTATAGATTTTGACCCGAATAAAGAAATGATTTCGAGAAAGATATCTGATTTAACAAATTAAAACTAATTCGTGTGTAGTTTTATGTGCAATAAATACATACAGTGTTAGTGAAGTGTAAATAAAATGTCAAGTGAATACTGCAATAGACTAAAACTATCATATGTCAACATGCTCTATCTGCAATCCAGAATCCAAACATTGGTGAGTTACTACTTGATTTGAGTCTTTTTCTGAAATACTTCTGAGATTGCCCTTAACCAATTTTAAGTATTATATTCCGTTTAAGCAGCATAAATGGCTATGTAGGATGTGAACACAAGTTTTTACGTTAAAACTGTATCATGAATTTAAGTCTTATCCTGAGTTGTTAAGATTGTCTACTATATATTTTATAATTTACATTTTAGTGTCATCCATCTTTTAAGTCATCGACTGTTCGCTATTTATTTTACCATCATTGTTACAATATTAATATATTAGCGACAGGAAATTAGGTAATTTAGTATTTTAAAACTGAATACCAAACTAAGTTACCTAATAAGTCATTGTTTTAATATACAGGTCAAGTGATATTTTTAGAAAATGAAGAAACAAATTGAAAATGGCCTAAAGCCGTGTTACAATAATTGGTGTGGCACTTTTGTATGTTTCCATTTCGTGATTTGTTGTTTGTAGGTTTCCATTTGGAACACTTCAATCGTCACTTTTTTACACATTGTGCGGCTGTTTGGTTCAACTCGGAAACTGAACTCTTAAAAGTATAGAACACTTCTAGTGGTTTCCAAAATAAATAGTTTTAACTTAAAATAATGCCACACTCTCATCTGTCATTACTAGATTAAAATTACTATGCCATAAAGTCAAAATGCATGTACATAATATTTTAGTGCTGTTTACTTTATTAAATATTTATTTTGACGTTGGATACATAATTTGGGTGTTATAAAAATTTGATTTATTTACGCATTTACCATTTATGTCATCAAAATAAATATGTAGGAGATTATGTAAGTTAAATTAAGTAGTTTTTTTTAGTTTAAAAGTTGGTGAAGTGCAAAACGAAATCAAATTTACAAATATACGTTGTTAATTTTTTTCATTAAATTGTATTATACAATCATTTAAGAAAAAGTGGCAACTGGAAAACATTCTTATTGTACCGGATAAACGTAATAAAAGGATATTTAAACAAGAGTTAATTGCGACGGCTATGACGAATTCAAAGGAACTGCTTCCATCGTCTTTGAGAAAATTTGTTCGCCGTACAAGTGTAAATGGCGATTGTTTATGTGTGTGTGTGTGTGTATATATATATATATATATATATATATATATATATATATATATATATATATATGTGTGTGTGTGTGTGTGTGGTTATTCAGCTAAGACGTTCACCCCAAATATCTTCCGAACCGCTGATGGCATCAAAATTTTGACTTTGAATTCGTAAATGGATCAACGGGGCGTATAAGACACCGTCTGTGTGTATTCCGAGATGTAATTAATTAATAAGATATATCAACTTTGTTTTTTAAGTGGGGATATAAGTTGCCCATTTCTCCTAATAGCATAACATGTCATTAAGCGGCAGATTCAGCGACGTAATTATTCTAAAAGCCGACGAGCACTTTTTGAAATATAAGGAGGTTTTCGTAGGATAGGCGTACGCATTTGACTGTAGCTGGGGCGGGGTATAGGTTGCGTCATCCGCTGGGAGATGTTGTGTTGGCGTGGACCCTGAAAAAAGACACGATTGCCCCGTGAATTAATAGTGATCAAGCTATGAACGTCAAATTAAACGCACGTTTTATTTGCCCGTGACGTCAACAACAACACCAACAAACAACCTTTCACGTGCGTTCGATACTTGTGTTACTGTATCGCCAGCACGTTCGATACTTGTGTTACTGTATCGCCAGCACGTTCGATACTTGTGTTACTGTATCGCCAGCACGTTCGATACTTGTGTTACTGTATCGCCAGCACGTTCGATACTTGTGTAGAAACACTCCGCTGGACGCCCCAGCGGATGACGCAACCTATACCCCGTCACAGCTGCTGTCAAATGCATATGCCAAAGAGCATTCTCTTATATCTCAAAAAGTGCTCGTAGGGTTTTCAAAATAATCACGTCACTCAACTCGCCGCTTAATAACAGGTTATGCTGTCGGGAGAAATGGGTATATTCCCATTACAAAAAAACGCAATATTGATACCGTTATCTGAGTGATTAATTACGCCCTCGTTGTGCAATGCACGAATTCGAAATCAAAATTTCGATACCTTCAGCCGTTCGGAAGATATTTCGGGTGAACATCTTAGCTGAATAACACTTAACAGGTATGCCAACGTAGAAATTGTTCCCACCATTCGCTCCAGTGTTCGATGTTTGTTTACATCACTCTTCGGGGAAGGGGGGGGGGAATCATTTCCCCTGAAAATATATCTTGCTGAGTAGACGCTCTGGAAGTTTGTCGTACACAAGGAACGACGGACGACGGATTGTCGTGAATTGCTCCAAACTGCCAGACGATAACGGCGGACGGACAACTGCCGAACGGACGTCTGGTGGGCGTGGAGACTGCCGCGCGTCCAACTATGGAATGTTTTTGCGTGAATATTTTTTTTTTTTGAGGACAGAAATGAAAGTCGACGTATTGTCGCCAGTTTTATAAAATTGGTTATCGAAACAAAACTGTGGTCGTTGAAAAGCGTTCAAACGTTAGCAAAAATTCGCTGTGCGTTTAACGACGTTTCATCTTCTGTAAGGCAGTGTTTTGAACCACAGCGACAACCGACAGCTGAACGGATAGCTTTATTAAAACCCCTTTAGTCACGGCTTAAATATTCAGAGGAAACAGAACACGCGTGAAGCTGGTTTGTGGTATTTACCGTCACCGTCGCAATTCTCCCTTACAGCCGGACGTGACCTTGGGGAGTTTGAATCTATTTACTAGGGACTCGCCTTAAGGGTGTCGAGCCCCAAAAATATTAATAATTTACATTTGTACCAAACTTTGTTCAACTCGTACACATTGTACGCGATGACATGTTCCTAGAATAAGGCCGATCTCAAGTGACGCGGTCGGTGGGTGCGCCGCCGCCCTGGGGTGTGGGAGGTTCTGTGTTCGAATCCCAGGTAAGGCATAAGCGTTAATTTAAGTTAGGGAATAAGTCAGTTTGTAAGCCGTCCCCTGATAATCCTTCAGGTATAACAGCGGGGGACGTTAATAAGCCCTATACAATACAATACAATCCTCGAATAAAAATTTTTTACACTTTCTATTCTTTAAAATAATTAGATGCCAAATACAAAATTCTTCTGTTTTGTTGCAGCCGTAATAACAAATACTAACTAAATTGTACAGATGAAAAATTTACAAAGTAAACTAATGCCATAGGCTACCACGTGACACGTATGTAACCACCATATAACACGCTATGTGTCTGCATGTATATATATGTATATATATATGCAAATGTTAAATATAAAAATAATTAGCATATTTTTAACATTTTAAAAAGTGTATTAATTGTTATTTGGTGATTTATATATATACATAAAGTAATTAGCATATTTTTAACATTTATTTAACATGTATTAATTGTTAATTGGTGATTACTAGGGACCTGCAAAATTCGCGTTATTTTTTGGCAGCAGACTAGAATTCACAATCAGATACATATTCGAGCCGATGCCATTTGTTTATTGGCCTCTGCAGTAGCGAGGCCCAACTTTCCCTTTTGTCTTGGTTGGACGTGATTGGGCCAGCCTCTCGTCGGTGGTTTCCTATTGGTCCAACGCCGTCCAGTGCGTGTCCGAACAAACAGTAGCCCAAAGCATTAGTTTGTTGTAAATTGTTTCATTTGCCCAACTCCGTTAGCATTTTTTACTACGGCTGCAGCAAAACATAACGATTTAGTATATGACATCAAATCATTCAAAAAAATGGAAAGTGTAAAAAATTTTTTATTCGAGGATTGCATTGTATTGTATAGGGCCAATTAACGTCCCAGAGATGGCTTACAAACTAACTTATGCCCTAACTTAAACTAACGCTCATGCCTTACCTGGGATTCGAACCCAGAACCTCCCGCACCCCAGGACGGCGACGCTATAACCGATCGCGTCACTTGAGATCAGCCTTATTCTAGGAACATGTCATCGCGTACAATGTGTACGAGTTGAACAAAGTTTGGTACAAATATAAAAATATAAAAAAATTTGGGTCCGACGCCCTTAAAGTAGCCGACTCGCGGAGTCGCTGACGACTCATCGGACGCCCACGGGGGTCCGGCGGGGCGCGTCGTCAGGGCTCTTCACGCCGAGCTCTCGAGAGACGACGAGGGAGAAACGAGGTAGGAATGGAGCGGTGCCGGAACGCAAGGGCGGGGGGAACGGCCCGCTGACCAGCGCCATCTTCCGGCACGATTCCCACAAGCGGAAATCCGGGAGTGACTGTCGCTGGGAGGCGGGCGTTTTTCATTCAATTCAGGAGTGTTTCATTACGTGGAGCTGTAGACTACAATTTAATTACACACGTGCCAACCGAGGCCACTTGGGAATTCAACTCTTAAATGTGTGGAGAATTCGCTTGTCGTGGGGAAAATTTCGGTGTCACGAAGAGTTCAGGGAATTTTTCAGAGGGAAATGTGTTTTCGTTCCTTTACAAGTTGTACGTTATTAGATTTGCGGTTTAAATACTAATAACATCTGTGTCAAATGCTAGTGTTGAACATTCTTTTTATTTGTTGTGTGTAGTAAAAATCAAACTACTAAACAAATTAATCCATAGAACTTACAAATACACTAATCTTCGGGAAAAACGTAATGTCATTGCATTTTACAGATACATAAACAAACACATGAAAACAAAAGCGTGCAAAACGAAACATTTCACACGCTACACAGCCTTCAAATGAGGTCGGGATGAACGGGCAACGAAAAAAATATGTTTCGAAGGCTGCAATTACATCCGTCCGTCAGTCAAAAGTTAAAACTTGCTAAGGTTTTGACGGAGGTGCGTATAAAATTAATGGACACATCTGATTGGCTGTTGATCACGTGATTGACGGACGGATGACGGACGGACGCGACGGGTTCTTGTAAATCCCGCCATAGTAACCTGTACTTCAACTATACGTTGTACAATTCAATATACATTGTTAGTAAATTAAAATTTCTCGCGTATTTTGGCACATGATTTAAATTACATCGTGAAACTACATGTCAAAATATATTTTTCTCCGTTTCGGGGATTTTCATGAAATCTGGAGGGGTTTTCAGCTAGCTACAGGGTGATATATTGACGTCCGGTTGGCTACACTGCGTGGGAGTTGGCCCCTCGGCTCCGACACACAGACACGAAATGGCGTGTCGGTTCCTTTGACGTGAGCGTGCCCATTCTCTGCGCGAGGCTCTGGGAACGGGCCATCCCCTCCGTCTGATTGGCTACTCCGTGCTGAGGAAGATTCCCTATTGGCTGAGCTGCCGGCTGACGAGGTCACCAGGCGCTGGTTGTCGAATGGCTGCAGCGGCAGATTTTTCTTTCGTGGGGAGGGGGTAGTTGAGAAAGCAGTGCCGTTAAGAATTTCTTCAGCTGAAGAACAATATTAGATAAGGACACACATATTATTTTTAATTTGCGTATTTTTACTGTCTTACTATACCGTTTTATTTACATAATTTCTCATTTTACTGTTAAAAATGTGTTCTTTTTTTTTTAATGTGCCCATTATATTTCGAGCGGGGAGTTGAACCCATGCCCCCTCCCCCTATTTTCCTTCTTGTCTACGGCCCTGCCGGTTCCATCACGTTGCTGCTAGAGCTGGCGGTATAAGCGGCAGTCGCACCTCTGCATTGTTATGTACTCTGCGACCCCGACGTTGCATTCAGGGCTTGGAGCTCGCCTCACACACGCACACACAAGCCTCGTTGCGCCGACGTGGCGCCATGGACCGACGCCGGTGGTATGGGGGGGGGGGAGGAGGACAGAGGGCGTTATAAATAGCGTCCTTCTGGGAGAAGCAGCATTGTTTGTTCTGCCGCCGCAGGAATAGACCTCCGTCCGGCCCTCGGGGGCCTGCCAGCCGCGGCCGCGCAGCGTTGCCACATCTACGCGCGACAATTGTGCGCGCCACCGTAATACTCGTACGCCACCGGAGTTGGTTGGAGCGCGAGCGAGTGAGCGAAGAGACCTGAGCGGCTCTTGACAGGCGAGGTCTTGGAGGGCCGATGTGGGTGGTTGAGGTGAGTACGGAGCAGCGCCGGAATGAAAGGGCGGGGGAAACTGGGAGATCCCCTAGAAAACCCGCTGGACCAACGGCATCGTCCGGCACGATTCCCACGTGCGAAAATCCGGTGATCCGGCCGGGGATGGTGCGTAAGTTCTTCCTGGCTTCGAATCACGGACAAGGCGTGCGCCCCGCCGTTAAGGGGAATCCCCAGTGAACAATATCAAACGCCTCAAGGTCACATCAGGCCATAAGGACGCATTGCGACGGCGATGGAAAACAGCATAAACGTACGTGCTTCGTGCGTGTTGTGTTTACTCAGAATTGTGAGCAGTGACTGTAGGGTTTTAATCCAGTAATCTGTTCACGAAAGATACAGCATTGTCGGTATAGTTTAAAGCACTGCTACACAGAAGAATAAATATCGTATATAGAGGGCGACTTAACAGCGATTTTTTTCTGACTTCGACACTTTTGAATAACAAAATATCGACATTTATTTCCATCCTAAAAAATCTTTACGTTAAAATATTAAATACATATTTTTTTAAACAGAATAGACACAACTGCTTACAACGAAAACCATATGAAAAATATACTGTAAAAAATGTTTGTATTGTACAAGCATTTCTCTGGAAACTAGTCGCCAAAAATGTTTTTGTAATACTACAAATACATTTAAGTAAATTTCACAAAACTTTAATGAGGAATGTGTAAAACTAATGTCAAATTTTAACAAGCAAGTGTTGTAGACGTTAAGTTTATTATTAACACTGAGCTACATAAACAATTATGTATGTTTTGTAAAATAGCGTTATGTAAATATACAATATTTCGACTGTACAGTTACAATAAATTCTTTGTATCAAGTACAGAATTTTTTTACTGAGTAGGGAAGCCCCTTAAGACCATCGGTGTGCTGTGAAAATAATACAGTTTGGAATTATTTTGATAAGTTCACGCACACTGCCCTAACGTCCATTACAACACACGTGATTTATATCAAATCATAACTACAAAGTAGAAAAGTACAGAGAAACGGAATGGTACAGCAGTTCCTTTGATATAGGCGTACCCATTCTCTGATTGGATGCCTGAGGTTCTAGGAACGGGCCATCCGTCTGATTTGCTACTCCACGCCGCGAAAGGACTTCCTATTGGCTGGGCTGCCGGCTGGCCAGCAGGTTGCCAGGTGCTGATTGGCGAACGGCGTGTGTTCTTGAGTTCTGGGAATAAGTTGCTGTTTTATCTCTGTGTTTTAAGGCGCCCGTCTACATGGCACTTGAACTGCGTTGCAGAGTGTTCGAAATACACGTTTTTCAACGAAACTATTAAGCGTGCGTCCAACGTGCTGATCTACGAAAAGAACGCACACTTCAGACGAGAGCTGTTAAGTACTTCAAAATATCACGTACATTAGAAACATCAATTCAGAGTACTCCAAAACCGCTAAAAACTGCCTTTCCAAGGCGCTGTAGCTCAAAATGCACGCATCAGATACATACAAAACTACTATAGGCGCCTGCGCTGAACCTTCCTAAAGACTTCCCACTAATAAAATAATATGGTCACCGCTGAAAGTCCCATAGGTACACGCAGCACGACGAGAACACTGCACGCCAGTTCAGAGCCTTGCGCTTAGCGGCGATGGCGTACTTGATGCGCGTGGCAGTGTCGCCCTTATCGCTCCCGCGCTTCCCGGCCTAAACGTGGGAAAAAGTTCCAGGTAGACGGGGGCCTTGAGTACTTTCTTTCATAACCAAACGAAAGCTAATGGATAGGGACACCCGCCCGAGTTTCACGATAAGGTTTCCGTACACGTTATGTTTCATTGCCCTACGGGTTTATCAGCAGATTTATTTTGCTTATTGGTAGAGACCTGAAGAATTCGCGGATTCATTTTAGGACTAGCTAGAATTCAAAACACATGCGTTTATATAACTTTAGCCATTGGTCCACGTGGTATTTGACACTTCCTTGAGAATGCTGGTCCAATCGTCGCCTTCCACTATGACAGCAGGCAACCAATGTGTAGTTTATGTCAGCATATTTGTACGTAAGACTGTAGAGTCAAGCCTGCAGGTCATTGAACTTGCGAATTTTTCCGGTCTCTACTTATTGGTCACGTGTCTTGGTAAGAAAACATTTTCTTACCAGGCTGACCTATCAGAATTGGAGTATTCCTGTGGTGCTCGTCTGTGATTCGTGAGCAGACACCTAATGACGCGTAACACGTAAATCATCCAATCATGAAACTGGATCTGAGCTAAAGTCTAATGAAATGCAGCTGATCATGAAATCATTTCGCGAAAATCGGTTGTCCCGACTAATGCAAGTAGAAACATCACTGAACAGGTTAACATACATATTTTCGAAACGTTTTTGACTAGCACTTATAACCACAATTAAAAAATAAATTACATTTATGGGACAAAAAGTAAAAATTTTTATTTTGTGGTCATAACTACGGCCAGTGACATTTCGCGTAAAAATCGGAGCACACAGTAGACTTCAATACTATATACACACCTCAGCTGTTGTTATACCTCCATTGGCTACGGGTGTCGTGTCCGTCTTTGACCAAGCCACTCAGGACTAAGTAACTCCAAAACTGAACCTTCGTGATTCGTGCGCAAACGGTTAACACGGGCCTGAACATTTTTAAGCCAATCAAAGAAGCTGAACGACCCTACAGTGCTTTGGACTGTATCTCGTCTCAAAATCTTCTCGTGAAATATCACTGCCCCTAGTCATAACAGATAAGTATCAAAATTACTTTTCATCTTGTTCAAGCCATTAGCAGCACTTATGCATTTAATAATCGTGAACAAATAGCATTTTGATTTCTACACTTTCAAATTTTTAGTGCACAAAATATTAGATATTCCCTACAGCATAATTAAAAATAATATTTTTTAAATGTATAAAATACACACCATGCAACGTGAGACACATTAATAAATGCAGTGTGCAACCATTGATGAAATTTTAAANAAATGTATAAAATACACACCATGCAACGTGAGACACATTAATAAATGCAGTGTGCAACCATTGATGAAATTTTAAACATGAAAATGTAACAAGCAGCAGTGGCCTTAAAACTAGACTTAGGTAACAGTTAGATACCTCCCTTCCCAACCAGTTAGCTTGTGTCTACACGAGACGTCAGCCCTTCACGTGACTCCAACGTGGAAATGTGCATGTTGTTTTTCGTTAACAAAAGTCAACGCAGCTACTTTCCTCACTACACGACATTTAGGTTATAGGATCACTTGGAATTTCACTTACAGCACACCTCTTACCGCCTAAAGTCAAATGCGAAATATTTATGTAAAAAAAAAGNGATCACTTGGAATTTCACTTACAGCACACCTCTTACCGCCTAAAGTCAAATGCGAAATATTTATGTAAAAAAAAAGTAAGCAAGGTTTAATTTTTTAGCTCATGGCAATCAGCTCTGTAGGTATCTCTGCCAATACAATACCGAGTTTAAAGTGTTCTAATCAAACGTTATTTCCTCCGTAGAATAATATACAATCCATATTGTTGATTCTATTAATTCACATTTTGAGTGTTGCTGAAGTATTATTACGGTACAAAGAACCTTAACAGCCCACATCACCCGCCATATTGAATTTTTTATTTATTTCTTCTCCATTCAAATTTAGGAGGATTTATTTTTAAAAATGCAATATGAGCTTAGCTAATTGTCTTACATCATTACGGACATAATATATTAACTACTAACTCATATTTATGCAACAATTTACTTAATACAAAATTTATATTAACAATCGGGTACAAAAATTTCCACAGAACTATATGTAATGTTTCTATAATGAAACATTTTCAGTAATGACCCTGACTCTTCTGTCATGACACTAAAACGAATAATTTCTGTATAAGGGGTGATCCAGCCTCTTAAGAATACCTACTGCTGGCGAAATTATATTTCGTCGTCAGTGTCTCCACAGAATTTGGATGTCGTATAAAACTACGGCAAATTCCATACAACTGAGATAAATTCGGACGTTACGTCGGCATTACTAAAAGTGTTAAAATAAGTCACTTATTCAACAATTTGTANGTCGGCATTACTAAAAGTGTTAAAATAAGTCACTTATTCAACAATTTGTAGAAGACTGGAAGCGACTGGTATCCGTTGCCTATATGTTGACTTTTTCTCTTCTACCAGTACACTTAGATTAGTTTAC
The DNA here is from genome assembly GCA_002778355.1 of Clitarchus hookeri. Taxonomy (NCBI): domain Eukaryota; kingdom Metazoa; phylum Arthropoda; class Insecta; order Phasmatodea; family Phasmatidae; genus Clitarchus; species Clitarchus hookeri. Next base: position 93,021 of record NQII01006387.1, read on the forward strand.
TTAAATGCTTGCTAATGACGTTTCAATTTATGCTAGAAAGGATCGGCGGATCATTATCTTCTATTTCAAGAATACTGATGACAAAAAATGATGTCCCTGTGATAAATCCTAGGATATCGGGAAGAACTGACCAGATTCGTCGAAGACATTAAGACGAAGATTATCACTTTTAGTAATGGCGACTTAATGTTACGTCATCTGAATTTAACTAAGTTGTAAGGAGTTTTCCGTAAAATTACTGCATCCGCATTCTTTAAAGACACGGTCAAATAAATATTACTTCGCCAGCAGTATTCTTTATATTCTCTGCGCCATAATATTAGGCCAACAACACCCAAAGTGTAAATTACTCAAATAAAGGCTGATAACGATAAAGTCAGCACTTTAGAAATCAACCTTAGAAAACAGTCACTGCTTCTACCAGCATATATTTTAACGGGTGCACTGAGTGACATGTGCCCGTAAAAGTTGGTAACGATGGAGGAAAGTAGTTCCATGTCTTAACGTCGAATTAAAAGTGTTAGGTAACAGTTTGTGATAACTCAAATTATTTCTTTCGCTTCCCGTTTTTTTATGCATATAAGTGTCAAAATTAGCAGATTTGTAAGATATTTACTTTTCTAATAATTTCACAGTTTCACCTGAGCGACGCATGAATAAAGTGACAAGGCCCAAAACAGTGTTAATATTACACACGAGGAAGAATACACAACGTGCATACAAGTGGATCTTAACCAGAGCTTTCAAAAGTGCTCATTTTACCGTAAACACCCTATAACAAGATGAATTGTATATTATCCTACGTACGAATGAACATTTAATTGGGTCACTTTCAACTCGGCATTCTATTGATTATATTGGCAGAGAGCAGTGAGGTAATGAACGTTGTGCAGTATAGTAAAGCGTGCCCGGTATTGTGTGTCCCAGTAGGACGGTTGCCAATGGGAATACAGAGATCAACACGATTGATGGTCATGCATTCAAGGTTATAGGTAGGGCCAGTGAATTTTAGCGTAAAAATCGGAGCACACAGTAGACTTCAATACTATATACACACCTCAGCTGTTGTTATACCTCCATTGGCTGCTGGTGTCGTATCCGTCTTCGACCTAGCCACTCAAGACTAAGTAACTCCGACGCTGAACCTTCGTGATTCGTGCGCAAACTGTTAATACTGGCCAGAACATTTTATAGCAAATCAAAGAAGCTGGACGACCCTATAGTGCTTTGGACTGTATCTTGTCTCGAAATCTTTTCGCGAAATACCACTGCCCCTAGTTATAGGTGACTCATTTATAACGTGTATTAATTTTTAGTAAATCCGTACCGCACTCAAATGTTAAGCGCAAAGAGCCTATTGGAAGAAATTAAACTACCAGACGAAATGGATCAATGGTGAAAGAACCGGCAACGACATAGATATGTTTTAAGTAACGTATAATGACTGGAGACAGGAAAAATTCGCGAGTTCAATGACCTGGAGGCTAGTCTCTACAGTTGTATGTACAAATATGCCGATATTAAACGCACATTGGTTGTCTGCTGTCACAGTGGAAGGCGGCGATTGGGCCAGCTTTCTCCAAGAAGTGTCGAACACCGTGTGCACCAATAGCTAAAAGTTACATCAGCAAACGTGTTTTGAATTATAGCATGTCTCAAAATGAATTAGCGAAATTTTCAGTTCTCTAATAATGACGTAGACACGGGTAGCCTAAATAGAGGACGTCCTAAAAACACAGGAAGGACCAATTCTGAAAACAGTGGAGACATAACACACTTGAGACGACTGGTCTTTGAAAAAGGTTATGACAATTTTTTTTTCATATCGTGAGTGATTTCATTATATTTGGGACAAGAGGCTCGTAATCTTACAATGTCTGATTTAACATGGCAGCATTTAATCATACTTGGTTAAAGACTGCTCCATTTCTTGGGTAAGCTCTGTGCCGATGCAAAATGCGTAGGTACAAAAACTTTGGACATGAAAAGCCCGCCTACCTGGCTCTTGAACCGCGTTGCAGTGTGTTTGGAACACTCGTTCTTCCACGAAACTATTAAACGTGCGCCCGATGTGCTGATCTACGGAAAGAACACACACTTGAGACGAGGGTTGTTGAGTGCTTCCAAGACCCCATGCACATTAGAAACACCATTCCAAGTACTCTAAATGGCTTTTTAAAGGCGATGTATCTCAAACTGTGCGCGTCATAGACATACAAAACTACTCAAGGACCCTGCATTGAATCTTCCTACAGACTTTCCGCCAGTAAAATAATAGGGTCACCGCTGAAAGTCCCGTAAGTACACGCGGCACGGCGAGAACGCTGCACGACGGTTCATAGCCTTGCGCTTAGTGGCGATGGTGCACTCGATACGCGTGTAAGTGTCGCCCTTATCAGTCGGCCTCAAAAGCTCTAGGAAGGAGGGAGCTTTAATCGAAGAAGCACCAGTGTCACACTAGAAAGGAACAGTTCGTTTTAAAATAGAAAAAGTTGATCAATCTGCACGCCTTACCTACAGGTAAAATAAATAAATCTGTAGTGCCACGCGATTTTCACGAAAAGAATTTCACGCAGGTTAGATTTCAAAGTCCTACTTGCATACCTGCAGTTTTCCCTCCATGTTTTGGGGGGGCTAGCCTTCGTCGAAGACGTTGTGCTATTTGACTAAGCCAATGAGAATTGAGTTACTCTGGTCATAAACGTTTGTAATAGGCGGGCAGGTACCTCAGACGCGCAGAAGTTGAAATCATCCAATCACGAACGTGGATCCAAGTTTAGGTAAGTGTATTGAAATACAACTTGGCAGGAATACTTTTCGCGAAAATAAGATGTCCTCATAATTAAGTTAAAACTGTTTCGCGAAATTATTCTACGAGCATTTTTTTTTCTTCCAGATCATTAAGGTTGAGAGCAGATAAGTAGACAGAGAAGAAATGGAGTTGTAGTGCATTCGATGTTGGCGTGCCCGCATTCGCTGATTGGCACAATTCTCTGGGAACGGGCCTCGTGTCTGATTGGCTACTGCATGTCGCCAAATGTTCCCTGTCGGCTGGGTTGCCGACTGGCGAATAAGGTTACCATGTGCTGATTGGTGAACGGCATTGCAACATTTTCCTGTCCATTAACGCCATCTTGCTGGCGTATGCTACTGTGATAGAAGAATACATCTGACACACTTGTGATGTGTGTGTTGCTCAGGTAATAAAATGAGGAAATATTTGGTCTTTTTAAGTTATCTGCATTAAAAAATTTTTTATCATGAAAGTGTGGAATTATTTACTAATTGTATAAAAATTACATTAGGCCCACTTCAGAGAACCATTTCAAATAAAATTCTTATCGAAGAATACAAAGCAGTAGACAGTTCATATACAGTTTCCGTTCCTTCAGTAGAGTACAATACAGAACCGTAATTAATGTGATATTTTGTGTCGAGTTTTAATGAAGCGTTGACTAACCTTATTAAATAAGGGCAGATGGGCGTAACAGCTAGAATCTGGGACGAAGAAAAATACTGTTACAATTTCTCTCTCAAAAAAGTCAGTGGGCTGAACCGANCGTAACAGCTAGAATCTGGGACGAAGAAAAATACTGTTACAATTTCTCTCTCAAAAAAGTCAGTGGGCTGAACCGAGTTCGTTACGGGATGGAGGTCTTAATTAAATAAAAGACTGCCGGTCGTGGGACCGCTGCAATATTTATAGGGTCCGTAGGCCATCACCCAGACATTTATCTAAATCCCACGTTGCGCCGATGGTCTTCATTCCCAGAATATTCTTGTACATCGTCTACACTTGTCGGCTTCTCCAGCAGGGGGGAACGGGAGGGGCTGTGATGCCAGCCAGGTCTCGCCGCTGTCAATCATTTCCCGGCTGCCCCCGGGTGAGGGGGGCGACAAGGCAGCGAGCGGGTCTGCCTGAGGGAGGGGAGGGTCGAGGTGCCTCCCCCTTTCCCAGAGCTGGACCAAGCATAATGGGAGCTCACGGCTGGTGTGAGCTACAGCACGTAACAATACAGTAAGTCACTAGTCTATATTTGAACAACGATGTATCTTGACAGACGCATAGCTGAACATCCGTTGGAGCAGTTATTGAACATAATTTATCCTTCATAACTACCAGATATGACACAGTGGTCAATGGCTGGCCCTAGTGTCAATTTTGTATTGATCATATCCCATAGAGTACGTAAGCTTGCAGCAAGCTTGCCATTTGACGTGAATTTGCCTTGCCGAGCAAGCTTTTCATATCACGTGTGATTCAAGCTTGATTCAAGTCAAATTTTTCATGACTGGCATATACATGCTAATGGCAAGCTCGTGGATGGCTTGAATTATGCTTGCAAGTTGCCAAAGCAAGCTTGCGGCAAGTTTAACTAATCAAGCTTGCTACAACCTTGACCTGTGGAGACAAGTCAGCTTAATTCAAGCTTGATTCAAACTTTTTGGCTTACTTAGCAAGCTTAATTAAAGTTTATAGGCTTGGCGTGACCAGACTGATTCAAACCTTACGGGCTTGACGTGACAAGCTTGATTCAAACTTACAGGCTTTGACGCGGCGAGCTTGATTCAAGTTTGACTAAGGCCGATTATGCTATTGGCAGGGCCGAACTTAAGAGACCCAGGGCCCCTAGGCAATTACAGAGTCCGGGCCCCCTTTTTGGTAGTTTAACAAAATACCCTATTTTATTTTATAATTGGTTAACGTTTTTTTTAATTTAGAAAATAGACAAGACAAGCAGACCCAGACATATAATAATAAAATACCAAATATACTTCTTTACACGGGTCAATAAAATTATCCAATTTTGGCTACTGTAATAATAAATAGCGCTGTCTTGTCCTGTGTCCTATATTAATTTAATTACTCTTGTATATTTGTACCTATTTGATTTTCTTGATAAATAAAAAAAAAACAGTTTGTCCCCTTACTAGGGGCCCCCCCCCCGAGGCTAGTGCCATAGGCAGGTGCCTTGTTCGCCTAGGTGGAAGTGCGGCACTGGCTATATTGGGGATGCCTTCAAGCTCACGTAAGCTCCGAGGTATGTCACAAGCAGGGTAAGCTCACAGTACTTACGCACGCAGAGGCGAAACAGCTGCTTATACCGCGAACTCGAATCGCAGAAGCCAGCAAAACGACGTCACTGACCCAGCACCATACTAAAACGCCGTTCACCAATCAACGCCTAGTAACTTACTCGCCGGNACGAACGTGGATCCAAGTTTAGGTAAGTGTATTGAAATACAACTTGGCAGGAATACTTTTCGCGAAAATAAGATGGCCTTATAAATAAGTTAAAACTGTTTCGCGAAATTCTTCTACGAGCATTTTTTTTTCTTCCAGATCATTAAGGTTGAGAGCAGGTAAGTAGACAGAGAAGAAATGGAGTTGTAGTGCATTCGATGTTGGCGTGCCCGCATTCGCTGATTGGCACAATTCTCTGGGAACGGGCCTCGTGTCTGATTGGCTACTGCATGTCGCCAAATGTTCCCTGTCGGCTGGGTTGCCGACTGGCGAATAAGGTTACCATCTGCTGATTGGTGAACGGCATTGCAACATTTTGCTGTCCATTGACGCCATCTTGCTGGCGTATGCTACTGTGATAGAAGAATACATCTGACACACTTGTGATGTGTGTGTTGCTCAGGTAATAAAATGAGGAAATATTTGGTCTTTTTAAGTTATCTGCATTAAAAAAATTTTATTTACTGATTGTATAAAAATTACATTAGGCCCACTTCAGAGAACCATTTCAAATAAAATTCTTATCGAAGAATACAAAGCAGTAGACAGTTCATATACAGTTTCCGTTCCTTCAGTAGAGTTCAATACAGAACCGTAATTAATGTGGTATTTTGTGTCAAGTTTTAATGAAGCGTTGACTAACGTTATTAAATAAGGGCAGATGGACGTAACAGCTAGAATCTGGGACGAAGAAAAATACTGTTACAATTTCTCTCTCAAAAAAGTCAGTGGGCTGAACCGAGTTCGTTACGGGATGGAGGTCTTAATTAAATAAAAGACTGCCGGTCGTGGGACCGCTGCAATATTTATAGGGTCCGTAGGCCATCACCCAGACATTTATCTAAATCCCACGTTGCGCCGATGGTCTTCATTCCCAGAATATTCTTGTACATCGTCTACACTTGTCGGCTTCTCCAGCAGGGGGGAACGGGAGGGGCTGTGATGCCAGCCAGGTCTCGCCGCTGTCAATCATTTCCCGGCTGCCCCCGGGTGAGGGGGGCGACAAGGCAGCGAGCGGGTCTGCCTGAGGGAGGGGAGGGTCGAGGTGCCCCCCCCCTTTCCCAGAGCTGGACCAAGCATAATGGGAGCTCACGGCTGGTGTGAGCTACAGCACGTAACAATACAGTAAGTCACTAGTCTATATTTGAACAACGATGTATCTTGACAGACGCATAGCTGAACATCCGTTGGAGCAGTTATTGAACATAATTTATCCTTCATAACTACCAAATATTATACAGTGGTCAATGGATGGCCCTAGTGTCAATTTGGTATTGCTCATATCGCCAAGAGTACGTAAGCTTGCAGCAAGCTTGCCATTTGACGTGAATTTGCCTTGCCGAGCAAGCTTTTCGTATCATGTGTGATTCAAGCTTGATTCAAGCCAAATTTTTCATGACTGGCATATACATGCTAATGGCAAGCTCGTGGATGGCTTGAATTATGCTTGTAGGTTGCCAAAGCAAGCTTGCGGCAAGTTTAACTAATCAAGCTTGCTACAACCTTGACCTGTGGAGATCAGTTAGCTTAATCCAAGCTTGATTCAAACTTTTTGGCTTACTTAGCAAGCTTAATTAAAGTTTATAGGCTTGGCGTGACTAGACTGATTCAAACCTTACGGGCTTGACGTGACAAGCTTGATTCAAGCTTACAGGCTTTGACGCGGCGAGTTTGATTCAAGTTTGACTAAGGCCGATCGTGCTATTGGCAGGGCCGGACTTAGAGACCCAGGGCCCCTAGGCAATTACAGAGTCCGGGCCCCCTTTTTGGTAATTTAACAAAATAACCTATTTTATTTTATATTTGGTTAACGTTTTTTTTATTTAGAAAATAGACAAGACAAGCAGACCTAGGCATGAAATAATAAAATACCAAATATACTTCTTTACACGGGTCAATAAAATTATCCAATTTTGGCTACTGTAATAATAAATAGCGCTGTCTTGTCCTGTGTCCTATACTAATATAATTACTATTGTATATTTGTACCTATTTGATTTTCTTGATAAATAAAATAAAATAAACGGTTTTTCCCCTGGCTAGGGCCCCACCGAGGCTAGTGCCCTAGGCAGGTGCCTTGTTCGCCTAGGCGGAAGTGCGAGACTGGCTATTGGGGATGCCTTCAAGCTCACGTAAGCTCCGAGGTATGTCACAAGCAGGGTAAGCTCACAGTACTCACGCACGCAGAGGCGAAACAGCTGCTTATACCGCGAACTCGAATCGCAGAAGCCAGCAAAACGACGTCACTGACCCAGCACCATACTAAAACGCCGTACACCAATCAGCGCCTAGTAACTTACTCGCCGGCTGGCAGCCCAGCCAATAGGGACCATCTCGAAGTATACGCGGAGGCCAAAGCCCGTTCCCGGAGCCTCGCGCAGGCATAGTCAAAGAATGGGTTCGCCTAACCACCACATCATTACGTTTCTTGTATAGCCCGTCCGCAGTTATTTCAAAACTTTTCTGAAGCCTTGCTGAAGTTCTACTTGCAGGCTATCCTTCCGCCTCACACAGCTTAATCGAGTCTAGAAAATTACATCAAAGGGACAGTGCACCGAATTCGTGCCCACTCAGTGTAATCATATTTTCCAAAAAAACTATTTATTACAAGGCATTACCAACACAGCTATTTTCTCCCGGTATTTATTCATATAAATTATAAACGAAATGCTATAATTTATAAATACAGTAGAAGTAAAAGTTCAATCAAACCGAAAATTATATATTTTTATGTTAACAGGAATATAACACGTTTGTGATACATGACTAGAGACCTGAAAAATTCGCGAGTTCAACGACCTGTGGGCTATACTCTATTGTCGTATGTAAAAATCATGCAAATATCACTGTTCATTGGTTGCTTGTTGTATTAGCGGAATACGGTGACTCGATCTGCATTTTACTGTGCATTTATTATTGGCTCAGAGTTGTCCAGGAGGTGTAAACTAACGGGTGGACCAATAGCATTAGCAATACAGACGTAGGAGGTTTCGAATTCTAGCTCGTCCCGAAATGAAAACGCGAATTTTTCAGGTCTCTATACATGACATATTTAGGAAACAACCAACATGGGGTGATTTTTCAAGGATTTGATTAATAAAGTTAGGAGAAACCGCGAATAGACTATACGTAGCTACTATGTTGTGAAAGTATGCTTTGCTGAACCCGGGAGCGTGTCGTCTCGTCTGCACGTGCGTTCATAACACTTGACGTGGATCCTGTTGTTTGGGAGATTAGTAGCTTGCTGTGTACCCTGTATTTTATTTGTAATGACTTTCAAACACGGCAAGCATAATTTACAGGACTGGCAAGTTATGCAACTTTTCTTTATGAAGTTCTGTTACGTAAGTCGGTCAGGTAGGCTGGTTCTAAGTGCCTTAAAGAGGGCGTTGGAGACACGGGAACCTTCTGTGAGGCAGCATGTGACGTATTTGTAGAGACCTGAAGAATTCGCAGATTCATTTTAGGACAAGCTAGAATTCAAAACACACGCGTTTATATGACTTAATCCATTGGCCCACGCCGTATTTGACACTTCCTGGAGAATGCTGGTCCAATCGTCGCCTTCCACTGTGACAGCAAGCAACCAACGTGCAGTTGATGTCGGCATATTTGTACGTAAGACTGTAGAGTCTAGCCTGCAGGCCATTGATATCNGTAAGACTGTAGAGTCTAGCCTGCAGGCCATTGATATCGCGATTTTTCCCGGTCTCTGCGTATTTGGAAAGAGTTAAATGGCACTCTGCAAAATTACTACAGATAATTGTCAGCACTTCCTTCGGAAGTTCCATACTTCGAAAACATTCCATTTTCATAGTTTTAAAGCTAAAAATGTAGCCTACTTGCAAAAATAAAATATTTTGGAATAAGAAAAACTGTAGTATGTTTATTAATTAATATTGTCACGTACAAGTGGTAAAAAAAAATNTAAAATATTTTGGAATAAGAAAAACTGTAGTATGTTTATTAATTAATATTGTCACGTACAAGTGGTAAAAAAAAAATGTTTCTTCTGCTTGAAATTTTCTTTCGAACAAAACCGTTGATTGTCTTGTAAAGAGTGTTACAAGGNAAAAAAAAATGTTTCTTCTGCTTGAAATTTTCTTTCGAACAAAACCGTTGATTGTCTTGTAAAGAGTGTTACAAGGGAATACTGTATTTTTTTAATATAAAATAAAATATGGCTTCCAGAAATATTTCTTGAAAATATTGGATTAACGAAGATTCTGTACCTTCCACAATTTCCATACGGTAGCTTCATCAGATGAAATGATATTTACAGGCAACATTGGAATTGTTTGATATTTTGTACTCGCTCATGGTAATGCAATTAAAGAAAACCGTGGTTTTCTAACCAACGAATCATTATGGGTTCTTATGGTGCATGAACAAAAGGCGGTGATCGCCTTACACTATAAACAGGATGAGGTGGGAAGAGAGAAAAGGAATATAAAAAATTATGACAACAGAATACTATACTATGAGAAGGNTATAAACAGGATGAGGTGGGAAGAGAGAAAAGGAATATAAAAAATTATGACAACAGAATACTATACTATGAGAAGGAAGAGAGATAAAAATCCCTATAATAAAGACTGAAAATAATAACAAAACCGTGGAAATAAAGATTAAAAGATTTGAAGAAAGAATGTCTCTTAAAAATATAACAGTTTTGATAGTATGATTCCTAGCACAGAGAGACATTTATTTCTTGACTCGCACTGAACAGGACAATTACAGTAATAAAGCTTGCAATTTTTTTTTTCGTTTATTTATAACTGCATATTATAATATACCTAAAATTACATAAATATTTTACCACATATTTGTGGAATTATTTTTATGCTTGGTAAAAAAATTATATTATCGCGGTCTATAAAATAAAATGGAGGTAAAATTATTTTTAAGCCTCTTATGAAAGCAGAAGTAATGGTCTCGTGGTTGGTAAATACGTACTATTAATTGAAATGTATTCTTAATTTCAAGTTCTGTGAGTGTCTGAGAGATGAAAACTATACTTATGTAGAACATTTTACGTGCTACAAAAAACAATAATTATGCACTTACCTGCTAATTTTAAAACAGAGAGGGCAGGAAATGTGTTATTTTTTAGTCGTCCAGAATTATATATAATTATATATATACATGTATAGATACATACATATATATGTGTGTGTTAGTTTAGAAAACTGTGCAGTTCTGGAAAACAATAGCTACAAAACAATTTTCGCAATTACTCTCAGCGTTAAAATTTTCGTTAAAAAAAAAGGCGTACTCTGTCCGATGTTACGTGGCGAATCGTACACAAACCCGGAGTTATCGTGCGTGTCGCAATAATTGTCGTACGTGTTTGGCAACGCTGGTTTTTCCCAGCTCGATCAAAGGGGAGAGGGTGGGGATCGGCTACGCAATTCGCAGTGCCGGCGCGGAGGTGAATCCACCTGCCGGTCGCGGCGCACGCCAAAAACCAATGAGCATGCGGGAGGGGCGGGGCCTAGTTCGCGAACGTGTCCCGGTATTCGCACACTCGCGAAACAGCGTCCATTGGCTGGTCGGGGTTCGCGGATCTCTCCCTGCCGCCGGGCCAAGGTCTTGGTGGTACCCTCTCGCGCCGCTAGATGGCAGCACCGGCGCCTGAGTGCCTCCTCGTCATCAGGCGACGTGGCGTTGGCCGGATGTCTTGGCCCGACCTCGGGCAAAAAAAACATTATTATTCCTCCGCGCGAGGAAAGTAGATCTCGCACGTCACCCTCGTTACATTCCTTTGCCACGATATCTGGCGAGTACGAGACTGTGTTACATATCACTGTTTGTCACAAAAATCACGGCTATTCTTAAAATAGTAATTTCTTAATTCTAAATTATGGGAGACAAGTATTACGGAGCCGATTATGTTCACTTCCCATCGTCTGTGAGCTCCGAGCATAACAGCACGACTTAAAACCCAAATTATTCCGTGTTATTCCCTTATTATTTTCTAAAAACATTCTAACTGTTCTTTTATTCAACATTGATTTGATTTATTATTACAAAAACAGTAGACTACTTAACGTAGGCCTAAATGAATACAAATATTTCAACCTGTTTCTTAAAGAAACGTAATTAACTCGTATCGTTTTTACATGACAACTGTGATGAGTTTTCTAGAACATGGGGTACTTCATTGAAATTATTTCTGTAGTTGATTCACTTTGGCCAACAGTCCAGCGTTGCCAGATTTTTGCCGGGGAAGTGAGGATAAAATTTCCCCTATCTCTCGGAAAGTATTTCTTTAATTTATAAAAAAAAAAATTGCACTGGAATAACAGATGGTTTTAATGAAACTCACTTGTTCGGCCTTAAAACGTCGTTTTGCGTGTAATCATTCACTGGAATGAAACGAACACGCGCACAAACAGGAATAAGGCCGTTATTCCACTGATCTGCCAGCCTGTCTCCGTGGCGGGGCGCCTACCGGCTGCGATCGACAAAAGCATCAACCGCACAGTGTTGCCATGTCTACTGATTTGTCGGTGGATCTCCCGATTTCATGTTTTATCTACTGACTACTGACAGATTTACATAATAACTCAAAATCTACTGATTTTTTTTTTCAATGAAGTTCACTTATTTTCTCCTGATAAAGCAAAACGAATGCTAGTAGTAATTTGATGCATTATTAAAGCACTAAGTACTTTTTTTTTTTTTTGCTAGGTACACTGATGTTATTCCTTCTCATAATTAAACACCCAGGGGATATCACAGTACTCACGTCATCGACTTCATTTATTAGTGTACAATGAAAGTATCGTCTCATGTGGGATGCCCAGTATTATATGTATGCCTCACGCGACTTCATCTACNAAAAAAAAAAATTGCACTGGAATAACAGATGGTTTTAATGAAACTCACTTGTTCGGCCTTAAAACGTCGTTTTGCGTGTAATCATTCACTGGAATGAAACGAACACGCGCACAAACAGGAATAAGGCCGTTATTCCACTGATCTGCCAGCCTGTCTCCGTGGCGGGGCGCCTACCGGCTGCGATCGACAAAAGCATCAACCGCACAGTGTTGCCATGTCTACTGATTTGTCGGTGGATCTCCCGATTTCATGTTTTATCTACTGACTACTGACAGATTTACATAATAACTCAAAATCTACTGATTTTTTTTTTCAATGAAGTTCACTTATTTTCTCCTGATAAAGCAAAACGAATGCTAGTAGTAATTTGATGCATTATTAAAGCACTAAGTACTTTTTTTTTTTTTGNTCTCCTGATAAAGCAAAACGAATGCTAGTAGTAATTTGATGCATTATTAAAGCACTAAGTACTTTTTTTTTTTTTGCTAGGTACACTGATGTTATTCCTTCTCAGAATTAAACACCCAGGGGATATCACAGTACTCACGTCATCGACTTCATCTATTAGTGTACAATGAAAGTATCGTCTCATGTGGGATGCCCAGTATTATATGTATGCCTCACGCGACTTCATCTACNTATTAGTGTACAATGAAAGTATCGTCTCATGTGGGATGCCCAGTATTATATGTATGCCTCACGCGACTTCATCTACAATAAGCTTCAAGTCAGTTTCGTACTTAATTGCTCTTGAGGTGTTTATTTGTATTGTCTATTGTCTATGTATAGTATTGAATCACCCGCATGTAACTAATACAACGAATCGGTTATAATGCAAATACAATAACGCCATCTAGGTTCAAATCATCTGTATCCACTATAATATTTACGTGATTTGTTGGGAATAAACAAACAAAAAAAAAAACAAATTTAATATACGACACATTTATTAAATTTGACGTAAAAACACGCAGATTCCGACAGTTTAATATTTTACACCGGTGTTGCGAACTCGTTACTAGATTATACAGGTGTAGTGTCGCAGCTTAAAAAAAAAATCTAGTGAAATTTTATTCGAAAATTCGACCTGGCAACACCGCAACCGCATCCGACAACGCCCAAATACGTGAGGTAGGTCTGCTTGCGATTAGATAATGGCGAGTACGCAGCAGCAGGGACGGCTTCTGCCCGCCGCTATCATTTCGTTCTCGAGGCGCAGAAGCCGGCGCACTTTAGCCAACACCACGGTCGCCTCTACGCGCAACGCACTGCGTGATTGAACGTCGGCTCCCGTTAAATTCCGCGTAGGTTCTACGTAAGAGACCTTCGGCGTAGAATGTTTACAGAAACCTGTGGTTCTTCGTGAGTTCGCCCGTTTTATGTCGAACCGATCACACGCGGCTAGAAATTAACTTGAGTGTAGTGAACAACATTACATTTCGTTTTGTTTCGATCTTTATTTCTGTTGGTACTTAACTGCACAGGATTTTTCAATTACGTAACGCAAAGAACACGATAATACAATACAAAATAAAAATACAATTAATTATTACATACAATTTAGACGTATTTTATAAATGAGGAAAAAAAAAAAAACGTACGTTTTCTTAAATATAAAACATTCGGTTTTGTATGCAACGAATTAAGGATTGCTCTTTCCTTCTTACGAATTCCGTGTAGCTCTCCCCCCTCCCCCCTTTTTTGGGTACGCATCAGAAGAAAATAAGTCGGAAGCATGCTTGACGACAGATGTGCGCCCTAAACGGGTTTTACAAAAATGTGTTTGTTTAATTATTCATTCTACTTTAGTTTTAATTAGAATAAACTAACAACGAAGGACGTTGCGAAAACCTACAACAGCGGGAATCGCTTGATGGTTTTACGTCAGATTGTAAAGGGGGGGGAAAATAAATAAATACGAACGTGTTATAGAAAATGCAGCATTCTGAATCACATTCACACACATTACTATTGCTCATAACTTACTATTACTAGTACAAGTCGGGCATTCCTGTGGACTTGTTTTACAAGATGGTGGCCGACCACTTACGTAAGACTCTGGTCAAGGACGTTCCAAAGAAGACCAGAAGCGCGGGAGCGATAAGGGCGACGCAAGCAGGCGCGTCAGCTGCCTTATCGCCCTAACGCGCGTGGTATGTGCTGCGACACCGCGCGTTTGTGAGGCACAAATTACGACCGTAAAAAAAATGGTTCAAGCCACTCCCGTTTAAAAAAAAAANCGACACCGCGCGTTTGTGAGGCACAAATTACGACCGTAAAAAAAATGGTTCAAGCCACTCCCGTTTAAAAAAAAATTCACATTTTAGGTAAAACTCTAGACATTGGCACTTGTGCAGGTAAAAGCTGACTTGCATAAATACCNAAAAAAAAATTCACATTTTAGGTAAAACTCTAGACATTGGCACTTGTGCAGGTAAAAGCTGACTTGCATAAATACCATTCGCAAGCAGATGCCACTAAAAAAAAAATCAGGTAAGTATTAAATATATACATTTTTTTTACTGAACCTCTACGCACCGCTTGCCTACCTAAAAACAGGCAGCCAATTTACCCGTGTATGAGTTGGAGTGGAAATCATTTAATTCACGTGTGAGCGGTTCAGAAGGGGAGTCCATTACCATTAGTTATTCGCAACTCTGCATTAAAAATGAAGGAACTCGTACATTTGGGTATAATTATCACTGAAGCAGCTAGGTAGGCTATAAAACTTATTTTATTTGCTAATGAATTATTTATTCGCAATTTTGGGGTCAGAAATTAGCTCGCGGAGGATATTTGTCTTCGAAATCTGCCAGGGCTCATAACTAGGGGCGTCTGTTATTCGCGGAAAGATTTCAGGGCAAGTTGTGTTTTAACGCACTTTAGTTCAGAATCGCTTTCGTGATTGAATCATTTTAATTGTTACGCGTCTCATATGTCTGCTCGCGAATCACAGACGGTCAGTGTCGGAGAAACTTAATCCTGATTGGCTCACTCAATGTAACAGACTGTCTCCACGCAAAGACAAGCGGCCAACAGTCAAATGAAGACTGCAAGTGTGTACATAGGATATTGAAGTCTAGCCTCCGTCTAATTCTTTTCGCGAAAAAAACAGGTGGACCTGCTTATAACTAGGGGCAGTGATATCTCGCGAAAAGATTTCGAGACAAGATACAGTCCAAAGCACTGTAGGGTCTTCCAGCTTCTTTGATTGCCTAAAAAATGTTCTGGTCCGTGTTAACCGTTTGCGCACGAATCACGAAGGTTCAATGTCGGAGTTACTTAATCCTGNCTAAAAAATGTTCTGGTCCGTGTTAACCGTTTGCGCACGAATCACGAAGGTTCAATGTCGGAGTTACTTAATCCTGAGTGGCTTGGTCAAAGACGGACACGGCACCAGCAGCCAATGGAGGTAGAACAACAGCTGAGGTGTGTATATAGTATTGAAGTCTACTGTGTGCTCCGATTTTTACGCGAAAAGTCACTGGCCCTACTTATAACATATTAGTTAAGTTCGAAGGACAGCTTTAACTCTGCAGTAAATTCTAGGGGGAAATTGTTACTGTAGGAAACCGGGAGACGTGACACGGGCCGTTAAGGAGATTCCCTAGTAAAAAGTTCTTAACGCCTCAAAGGGGCCGCGGTGGCTGAGCGGTTAGACTGATCGCTTCCCACCAAGATGAACCGCGTTCGATCCCCGGCCGGGTCACTCCCGGATTTTCGAAAGTGGGGATCGCGCCGGACGATGCCGCTGGTCGGGGGGTTTTCTCTGGGATCTCCCGTTTGCCCCCGCCCCTGCATTCCGGCGCTACTCCATTTTCACCTTGTTTCACCCTCGTCGGCTCTCAAGACCTGGTTGTTAAGAGCCACCCAAATACCTCTCAACTCAACTTCTTATCGCCTCTAGGTCACGTGTCTCCACAAGGAAGCAACTGCCACAGGTTGTCCCAAGACTACGAAATGCGTTCACGGTATAGCCAATTCACAGTTACTTCCAACTTTTCTAAAGCCCTTCTAAAGTTCTACTTACAGGATATTCCTCCGCCTCGTGCAAACAAAGCTTGACCAAGTCTAGGAAATTACACCAAACAGGACGACGCACTGCGTTCGTGCGCACTCAGCGTAATATTGCCAACAAACTTTTTTTTCTCTCTCTGCCTTTATTAACATTAGTTACAGATGAAATATTATATTTTACAGATAAAATATAAGTAAAAATTTAATTTAACCAAAAATAAGATTATTTAATACGAACAGGTGAATAAAAAGTTTGTGATACCAACATGACGTATTTAGGAAGCAACCAAACACGTCATACATGGGGTATTTTTTCAAAGGTTTGATTCTAAAAGTGTTAATAAACCGCGAATAGACTATGCTTGAGAAGTTCATGTACACTATCGTAACATCAATACAGAACAAGTGTTTGATTTCGCATCGTAACCATAGAAAACCTCAATAGAAGACACCGCTTGATAGGTTGATGTATTTTTTATGCCCTGAGCCCTTTAACTATACAGGATGATTCTAAAATTATGGGACAAACATTGAGGGGTGGTAGAGCTCACTAAAACAAACAATTATTGTATAGGAATATATGGGCGGAAGTGACGCGTTGAGGCACAAACACAAAAACATAACACATTAACGGAAACATAAAATGTTCATTAGCAGCATACTTAACGAGTGATTCCGTACAGAAAATGTTAAAACAGTTGCTGGAAATGCATCCACCAACAGTCACGCATGCTTGGCGACCTCTCCATATGGCGTGATTGACTGACAATGGTAGCGTGCGTGAAATACCCGGCGTATTCGAATCTGTTCGCCAATCACTCCACCAACGCTACCAAGCTTGCATTACTGTCGGTGGTAGCAATTTTGAGCAATTATTATAAACATTGCTGTAAAAAGGCATTTAGCGGTGACGTTGTAAATAAACAATGTGTTGCATTTCAAATGTAATTTTTGTGTTTGTGCCTTAACGCGTCACTCCCACCCATATATTCCTATACATTAATTGTTTGTTTTCGTGAGCTCTACCACCCCTAATGTTTGTCCCATCATTTTAAAATCACCCTGTAATGAACAAATATCGTTTGAATTTTTCACTTTCAAATATGTACTGGACAAAATATTGGACATTCATTGCAGAATAACTAAAAATAATAAACCTAAAAATTTATGAAATACGCATTATGCAACTTGAAATGTGCGTAAGTGTAATGTGCCGTATTTTTATCAATTTTTAAACACAAGAATGTAGCACGCACCAATATCCTTAAAAAAAAAAAAAAAAAAAAAACGGAACGCATTAAATGTCAAAAAAGAGTGATTTAATACGAGTATTATACAAATTCTAGTCACCGCATACAAATTGAGATTCTCACCGGAAGTTAGTTGTAGAACACTGGTATGCCAATACAGAAACCGTGCCTATGCTCTACGGCATCTCACAGTATTCCATACCTGAGATGGAGTTCGGTCATTTATAAGGGCCGGGGAATTTTTTATCGGGCTCCAAGTATCCCGAATAAACCCTTTCCGTTCTTTATTTTTCTATCGCTTACGAAAGGCTGACGGGATGATCTGTCGTCAGACGCAACAGCGAGCCGATGCCGAGAACAGATAAAAAGCAAGGGGGCGGGGGTAGGGGGGAGTTATTTTTACGAAGTAAAGTCGGCAATATGATTCGCTGCGCGCAAGCAATGCGAGAGTATTGTTGACGGGAGCTGATCGATACCTCCCGCTGTCTTGGCGTTCGGGAACGAGCAAGTCGCGTGGAGAGTGTAACTGCCGAGGCCTCCCCCTGCGGGCGTTAAGAATGGACTCGCCCGACCATATCAATGCGGTTCTCTGGAATTATCGCAGCATCGTTTTTTTCTCTCTTCGGCGCCATACAATGTCGCCGCATTGTGAATGGTTTCATCGCCTTAAACTTGCTACAAAGGATCGTCTTGCGGATATGCTGCTGCTCGATGTTTTATATTATGGTTGCTAATTAATTTGTTGTATTCTGTTAACGCCTTGCGATTAATGTCACTAGTACAAACACTGTATTTTAAAAAAATCTTTGTTGAAAATGTTTTTTTTTNTGGAATTATCGCAGCATCGTTTTTTTCTCTCTTCGGCGCCATACAATGTCGCCGCATTGTGAATGGTTTCATCGCCTTAAACTTGCTACAAAGGATCGTCTTGCGGATATGCTGCTGCTCGATGTTTTATATTATGGTTGCTAATTAATTTGTTGTATTCTGTTAACGCCTTGCGATTAATGTCACTAGTACAAACACTGTATTTTAAAAAAATCTTTGTTGAAAATGTTTTTTTTTTTTGTTGTTCAAATCCAAACTTTTTCGTCTGTTTTACGTTAATATATGGTTCGTTCGAAGGTTATTTNTTTTTTTTTTTTGTTGTTCAAATCCAAACTTTTTCGTCTGTTTTACGTTAATATATGGTTCGTTCGAAGGTTATTTAACCAGTCTAGAAATCAAACAATGATAAAAATATGCACCCTTAAGAGCACGGGTTAATTTTTACTTAGGCATTGGCTGTAACGTTGACAGCAATTATGAAATATACATATTATTGTCGTTTAAATTTGGAGTGGAGTGGAGAGTTTTCGACGGCTCTTAAAATCAAGGTCTTGAGAGCTGACGAGGATGAAGTGAGGTAAGCATCGATAAGCGCCGGAAGGAAATAGTGAGGGAAGCGGGAGATCCCCGAGAAAACCCGCCGACCAGCGGAATAGTCTGGCACTATTCAGTATGCCTCCGGTATGCGTTATCTAAAAGCAACATTACCAAAGTCTCGTTCACTATGATTGTGCGTCGATCAACTCAAAACAGCAAAGTTTTTTGGAATATAACTATGCTAATAAAATGCCAATTTTTAGTTATATGCTATTAAGATAAGCAAAAACTAAACAACGTATATTCAGACTTATAGACTGCGTCACAACTTCAGTTCAACGTTAAGGGGCTTGCCTAGATGTCATACGAGTCTCATAAGCAGTTGTGCCTATTCTATATAAAAAAAACTGTGGAATATTTTAAGTGAACTTTTTTTTTTTCAGGATAAAAATGAAAGATATTTTGTTGCCAATTAATAAATCTGGTTATTGAAGCATGAATGTGATCGTTGAAAAGTGCCAAGAACAGCAATAATCGCTGTAAGTAGCCATCTTTATACGATATATGTCCTTCTGTACAACAGTGTTTTAAACTATCGACGCTGTATCTTTTCTGAGCAGATTGCTGTATTAAAATACTACGTAGTCACCGCTTGAAATCCCGAGGAGAGAGAACGTACGCGAAGTTCGCTTGCGCTAGATTCCATCGCAGTCGCCATGCTTCCTCGCGTGACTTTGAAGTGTTTGAAATTGTTTACTAGGAAGGTCCCTTAAGGCGCCCGTCTACCTGGCGCTTGAACTGCGTTGCACAGTGTTCCAAATACACGTTTTTCAACGAAACTATTAAGCGTGCGTCCAACGTGCTGATCTACGAAAAGAACACACACTTCAGACGAGAGCTGTTAAGTACTTTCAAAATATCACGTACGTTAGAAACATCAATTCAGAGTACTCCAAAACCGCTAAAAACGGCCTTTCCAAGGCTCTGTAGCTCAAAATGCACGCATCAGATACATACAAAACTACTATAGGGAGCTGCATTAAACCTTCCTAAAGACTTCCTACTAATAAAATAATATGGTCACCGCTGAAAGTCCCATAGGTACACGCAGCACGACGAGAACACTGCACGCCAGTTCAGAGCCTTGCGCTTAGCGGCGATGGCGTACTTGATGCGCGTGGCAGTGTCGCCCTTATCGCTCCCGCGCTTCTCGGCCTAAACGTGGGAAAAAGTTCCAGGTAGACGGNTGCGCGTGGCAGTGTCGCCCTTATCGCTCCCGCGCTTCTTGGCCTAAACGTGGGAAAAACTTCCAGGTAGAAGGGGGTGGTATCCACTCCATCTTCGAATTTTCTTACAAATCTTCGTAATGAAATGTATGACCAGAAATAAAAAAACCAAACCTAGACATGACATAGAGGACTACTTAAATATATATAAATTTTTTTTTGTAGGGTTTCAATCATACCTGTATTTTCCCATGTGGGATTGAAATTATTAAATAATTAGGTAATGTTTGATTACAATTACAGATGTGAAACTAATCGTGTAAGAAAAATAAAGAGCGATTTCGAAATGACTGTTAAAATTTTCCCCATGCCTCGACAAGCTTGGTTTTTAAATATTAACTCCGAAAATTAAGTTATGGAGGAAAATACGCAAATCCAAGATGGCAAGGATACTTCCCCCCTTAAGAAATGGAAATAGTTTTCATACAACACTACCAACTTTACTGAGAGCACTTTTGAAAATTTCCCTATATTCACGGAAATGTTTACGGAAATGCACCTACAGTTAATATACGGACGTGCGGTCCGTGGTAACGATAAGCGGAAATTACGGGAACTCTCCGTTATTATTTTTATAGAGCTTCAAATTACGGGAAAGAACACTACACGGAGCGTTTATAACAGCTGCAACAAAAAGTTAACGTTTCTGGAGTATTTAGGATATTCACGCCAGTTAAATAGGGGCCTATATTCTTCCAAAAACTAAAACAAAAAAAAAAAAACTACCTCTAACCACCTCTAATAGTTAGCAACGCTTCAAAATCTCAGACACCAGAGACAGGGAAAGATACAACTACCTCTTTATTGTTAATCTACACCGCCCTTTCTTTTCTCTTTCTCCTCCTCGCGTGAGGCGAGTTGTAAAAGTATAAACACGCAATAATCTAGGTAAGAAAGAAATCAGTATATAACTTTCTTGAACTTGAGAAACTTGCATCACAAACACATCATCACCTTAAACGACATCAGTTCTAAAACTTCCAATATTCCGGAAAACAGGTCTTGAATAATATTCCCTCTTGTAATAACGTGCGGAACGCATGCTGGATGTGAACCACTGATTCAGTTCACAAGCACGCCTGAACACGCCCGCAGCCAGCTACTGATTCAGTGGTCAGTTCACAAGCACGTCTGAACACGCCCGCGGCCAGCTACTGATTCAGTGGTCAGTTCACAAGCACGTCTGAACACGCCCGCGGCCAGCTACTGATTCAGTGGTCAGTTCACAAGCACGTCTGAACACGCCCGCAGCCAGCTACTGATTCAGTGGTCAGTTCACAAGCACGTCTGAACACGCCCGCAGCCAGCTACTGATTCAGTGGTCAGTTCACAAGCACGCCTGAACACGCCCGCAGCCAGCTACTGATTCAGTGGTCAGTTCACAAGCACGCCTGAACACGCCCGCAGCCAGCTATTGATTCAGTGGTCAGTTCACAAGCACGCCTGAACACGCCCGCGGCCAGCTACTGATTCAGTGGTTTACATCCAGTATGCGTTCCGCACGTTATTACAAGAGGAAATATTATTCAAGACCTGTTTTCCGGAATATTGGAGGTTTTAGTACTGAAGTTTTCTAAAGGTGATGATGTGTTTGTGAAGCAAGTTTCTCAAGCTCAAGAAAGTTATGTACAGATTTATTTTTTATATAGATTTGGTATTCAAGGTTTGACAGGTAATCCTGGTAGTGGACTGTTAGAGATGTGTTTTTATCGTCGTTCGCATAACAATCCCGGTGTTGCTGTTATATTAACCAAATTGATGTAAGTGATGTAATATGTTGGAAAACGTTTGCATTACATGAAAGTGTTATAAATCAAACTGCTATTGTTTCTGTAGCTCAAGCTCCTGCATAGTTTTCTCGTGAAAAATCGAAATTGGAGTTGAGTGAGTTTCCTAACATCGGGTTGTTTAAATATTTTTGTTACGAATGCAAATGAATAAATTCGTACATGCAAAATAACTTTATATAACAGGAAACCCATATTAAACACTTTGTCGACGTGTTTCCTAGTAAACACGCCCTTTCTTTATAAAATACGAATTAAAGTCTAACATCTTTCTGCGATAGTTTGTGCACATTTAAAGGCACAGTGTTTTTCCGTGACATTTAAACGTGTTCATTTGCCCTTCTTTGACTATACCGTTCACAAGTGCTTTATTTATTTGCATCATGCGTTTGTGATGTTGTGTTCGAAAACGCATCGGTTGATGTTCCGGTGCACAACTACATATCCGCCGACGTTTCAGGCGGGTTGAATCGGTGGATACATCGGTTCAACCGAACTGGACCAGAACATTAATTTCCGAACGTCCGGTGTTACATCGGTGGATGCACTGCTGAATTTCCGAAAACGCGGAATCTGCAGGCGACTTGAAGCAAGCGAAAAAAAAAAATCCTGCTCCGGAACAGAATAGTTTAACTTAATTATCAGTTTTTATACACATTTAAATACCCGCATAACGAAAATTAGGCTATTAATTTCTTAACCATAATATTTCTCTACGAAATGGAAATGTCTAAAAACTAACTAGAAAACTCGTGGAGAGCTTCCCTGAATTCACGGGAGAACTTCCCGTGAATTCAGGGAAGCTCTCCACGAGTTGTGATGTGTACGGAAATTCCGTTACTGGAAGAAAAAAAAAAACTAAAGTATCTGCAAGTTTACTAAGGTTTCGGGATAATATTAGACCAATACTTTTCCGTAATTTTACTGATTTTTTTCTTAACAGTGAGCATGGCAGTCACTGTATCCGTTGAAATACTCGCAGTTAGAGCCAGAGACTCTTACTGAACGTCAAATTGAAAAGTGCCTAATTATACGCGGTCAACTATAATTACTGTCAGTTATCACTTATACATAGACACGTGAAGAATTCGCGGATTCATTTTGGAACAAGCTAGAATTCAAAACACGTGCGTTTATATAACTTTAGCTATTGGTCTACACGGTGTTTGACACCTCCTGGAGAACGGTATCCAATCGTCGCCTTCCACTGTGACAGTAGACAACCAATGTGCAGTTGATATCGGCATATTTGTACATAAAGCTGTAGAGTCTAGCCTGCAGGCCATTGAACTCGCGAATTTTTCAGGTCTATACTTATACATTAAATTATAGGAACACCATTGTTGTTGCTCTCTGCTTTCCCACTTACCACCATCCTATAGGTTCTCGCCACATTTGACACACGTGCCTACTCCACTAAACAAAGTCTGTTATTGGCTGGCAGTGAACCAATTGAATGTCTAATTGATTTTCCCCCAATCAAAAATCCTTCCATATGTAACAGGTAATACAACCTATACCGTTCACTTCCGTAATTAAATATAAATATTTGTGAGAAGAAAGTTTGTCACATGAGTGAGCCAATCAGAATTAAGTTTCTCCGATACTGACAGTCTGTGATTCGCAGGCAGACATAAGACGAGTAACAATTCAAATTATTCAATCACGAAAGCGGTTCTGAACTTAAAGTCCGTTGGAACACAACTTGTCCTGAAATATTTTCGCAGAAAAACAGGTGCCCATAGCTAGGGCCAGTGACTTTTCGCGTAAAAATTGGAGCACACAGTAGACTTCAATACTATATACACAACTCAGCTGTTGTTGTACCTCCGTTGGCTGCAGGTACCGTGCCCGTCTTTGACCAAGCTACTCAGGACTAAGTAACTCCGACATTGAACTTTCGTGATTCGTGCGCAAACTGTTAACACGGGTGAAAACATTTTTTAGCCAATCAAAGAAGCTGGACGACCCTACAGTGCTTTGGACTGTATCTCGTCTCGAAATCTTTTCGCGAAATATCACTGCCCCTAGGTATAAGTAGGAGTGGTGGTATTTTGCGAAAAGATTTCGAGGCAAGATACAGTCCAAAGCACTGTAGGGTCGTCCAGCTTCTTTGATTGGATAAAAAATGTTTTGGCCCGTGTTAACAGTTTGCGCACGAATCACGAAAGTTCAATGTCGGAATTACTTAGTCCTGAGTAGCTTGGTCAAAGACGGGCACGGTACCAGCAGCCAACGGAGGTACAACAACAGCTGAGGTGTGTATAAACTATTGAAGTCTACTGTGTGCTCCGATTTCTACCCGAAAAGTCACTGGCCCTAGGTATAAGTAAATAGTAGAGACCTGCAAAACTCGCGTTATAATTTGGCTGCAGGTTGGACTCCAAGTTGCTGTGCATTTTACCAACTTCTGCTATAGGCCGGCAGTAGGATGCCTTGCACCCCTCGGCGGGAGATCTTGAGAGAATAAGGTTAACTGCTTCGGCGGACTGGCCATTCTTCTTCAACGAAGTCAAACATGTAGGTGGAGAGATTTGGGCGGCTCTTAACATCGAGGTCTTGAGAGCTGATGAGGGTGAGGTGAGGTAAGTATGGAGCGGCGCCGGAATGCAAGGGCGGGGAAAACGGGAGATCCCCGAGAAAATTCGCACTGAAAAAAATATAATTTCTTAGTTGCTACAAAAACGGTTTGTTTGATGCTTTCCAAGGGAAAATTTTTTGTAGGTAAAAAACACATTCTGGTGCTCAGTAACACGTAGAGTGGCTGGTACTAAAGCTATTTAGTGTTCACTAATATATTTGTTAATTGAAAAAAAAAATGTTTATTAGCTGCCGCAAAATATATTGTTGGCAGTAACAGCAATCATTTTATCCACAGTAAAACATTTCACTGCGACTGCAAAACTACATCGGTTATATTCTGCGCATGCGCTCTGGCATGTTCTGTCTGGCCTCGACGCCATAGTTGTCTATCGGTTCTTTGCATCAGGTTACGAACTAAGTCATGAGGAATATTCTTAAGCACTTATGAACGGATTACATCATTCCTCTATTCGAAGTAAGTAAACGTTACACGTAAATGATTCCATAAAATTAACTTTACATGGGTTGAAGTGTGCAAGCCTTGTCGTGTGCGCCACGCATTTTAATTTCTCTTACGTACATGCTGAAGACGACGCTTTAGCGTCGAACAAGGTAGCGTAATATGGTAACTCGCTTAGCTCGCAGTTGAGAGATCCGAGGTTCGAATACCACTCCTAAGCCAGGGAATTTAGTGTTTAGTTGTTGTTAGACCATACCTACCTACAAAAACCCACAGCCCGCCAAAAACATCTGTGAAGCACAATAACCAGTGTTTATGCTGTCATCGTAACATTTTTGCTGCGACTAACGAACATATTATTTCCTACAAACACACACTGAATTCATTGGTGACCACAAAGGCCATTTTGTAGCTTTCACTAAATAATGGAACGACAAAAATATTTTGTTGGCACCACAAAATATTTTGTCAGGTCCATATTGACAACATAATTTTGTGGTCGCCAACAACATTTTTTTGGGTCTCCACAAAACTGTTTTTTCAATGCGCAGACCAGCGGCATCGTCCGGCACGATTCCCATATGCGAAAATCTGGAGTGACCCGGCCGGGGATTGAACCCATGCCCCCCTACAGGCGGGTTTTCCCTAGTGACTTCCCTTCTTCACCCCCTTAACCTGGATTATGAATTATAAGTTTTAACCTATATACTTTGAGTACTATTCTTAAGTGTAGTTCGACATACACAGACACTAATTAAGTTTTCGTTTGTGAAGACAAAACACGCACGGATACAGTTTCACTGTTTCACTCGTGTTTATCCGGATCATACAGTAACAGTACTTTCCTTCCAAAAAAATTATATAGTGATTTATCCCATTCAGGCCCAGTTTGCACAATTGTGCACATGAAGCAAAAAAAAAAAAAACGTAATTTTTTNTTTTGCTAATTTTATTGTACAATGGTCTCCCCAGTATGCGATTCGTAAACCGTGATATTGCCCAAGGTTATGAATGATTCATATTTTGGGGCAGTGATATTTCGCGAAAAGATTTCGAGACAAGATACAGTCCAAAGCACTGTGGGGTCGTCCAGCTTCTTTGATTGGCTAAAAAAATGTTCTGGCTCGTGTAAACCGTTTGCGCACGAATCACGAAGGTTCAGTGTCGGAGTTACTTAGTCCTGAGTGGCTTGGTCAAAGACGGACACGGCACCAGCAGCAATGGAGGTACAACAACAGCTGAGGTGTGTATATAGTATTTTGAAGTCTATTGTGTGCTCCAATTTTTACGCGAAAAGTCACTGGCCCTTTTCATATTAGTATAGCCGAACACGTAGCCTATAGTCTAATCCCAGTACCTTCACACTTCTTTATTCAAAACATTTACGACGTGTTTGGTTGATTCCTAAATATGTAGTATTAACTATCAAGCGTTTTAAACTTCTGTTAACATAAAAGTATCTTATTTTGCTTAAAGTGAACTTTCGCTTTANAGTGATATTTCGCGAAAAGATTTCGAGACAAGATACAGTCCAAAGCACTGTGGGGTCGTCCAGCTTCTTTGATTGCCTAAAAAAATGTTCTGGCTCGTGTAAACCGTTTGCGCACGTTAGTGCTTCCAAGTCACAGCCTCAATGAATCAGGTGAGTGGCTTGGTCAAAGACGGACACGGCACCAGCAGCAATGGAGGTACAACAACAGCTGAGGTGTGTATATAGTATTTTGAATTCTATTGTGTGCTCCAATTTTTACGCGGAAAGTCACTGGCCCTTTTCATATTAGTATAGCCGAACACGTAGCCTATAGTCTAATCCCAGTACCTTCACACTTCTTTATTCAAAACATTTACGACGTGTTTGGTTGATTCCTAAATATGTGGTATTAACTATCAAGCGTTTTAAACTTCTGTTAACTATTTTCATAGAATAAAACGAATTTCACTTGAAAGCGAAAACATATCATCTATAAATTATATTTCATTTATAATTAACACAAATAAAAACAGTGAGAAAGTTAGTGTGTCGGCAATCGTAGAAAAACAGTTCTCGTGCAAAATGTTATTGAACTGTGTAAGCATAAATACGGTGCGTTGCCCGTTTGGTGTAATTTTCTAGACACGTTTGACNATAAAAGTATCTTATTTTGCTTAAAGTGAACTTTCGCTTTACATATCATCTATAAATTATATTTCATTTATAATTCACACAAATAAAAACAGTGAGAAAGTTAGTGTGTCGGCAATCGTAGAAAAACAGTTCTCGGGCAAAATGTTATTGAACTGTGTAAGCATAAATACGGTGCGTTGCCCGTTTGGTGTAATTTTCTAGACACGTTTGACNGCAAAATGTTATTGAACTGTGTAAGCATAAATACGGTGCGTTGCCCGTTTGGTGTAATTTTCTAGACACGTTTGACCTTTGTTTGCATGAGACGAAGGAATAGCACAAAGTGGAACTTAAGTAGTGCTTCAGGAAAGTTAGAATTAAAAATTAATGGACTGTAAAACTTATTGGAAATAAAAAAGAAACAAGTGATGTGTCAACTGAAGTACAGCACGCATAAAATAATTTCTGTCTGCAACACTCGAAACCGTGATTTAAAGTGAGTCTGAAAGTTTTCAACCAACACGTAGAGTTATAAATCCTAGCTGTCGGAACATGTCCCGAGCCACGGTGATTGGGACTCGATCAACACGACACTCATCGGATGACGGCCATTCAGTAAGAAGAGCAGTGGAGAGGTTTCGACGGCTCATCGAGGTCTTGAGAGCCGGTTAGGTTGAAGCGAGATATGGAGTGGCGCCGGAATGCAGGGGCCGGGGAAACGGGAGATCCCGGAGAAAACCCACCGACCGGTGGCATCGTCCGGCACGATTCCCACGTGCTAAAATCCGGGGGCCGATCCCGCCGGGAATCGAACCCGGTTCGCCTTGGTGGGATACGAGTAGTCTAAACACTATACCACCGCCCCCCCTCCCACCCCCTGGCAAAAAACTACAACGCATAAAAAAAAAGCTCGCGCTTGTTCTGTATTTGGTTTTAAAACTTCGTGTCACGTCTTGGAGTACATAGGAAAACTTAAGTGACTTCGTCAAAACGAGAGTTGTTTACTTCATAGTTTAGCCCCTACTTGCAAGATCCACGCATTCACCTGGCACAAGCATTCGCCTGACACAGGCTTTAAATACTTAGTATCAAGGTTTAGAACTCTGCGGGGAAAGTCGTAGTTTCAGCACTTGCTCTAAAGTACAGTGTCTAATCAAACGACCATTCCCGCCCACAAATCACGCTTCTTCTCAAAATATTTTACTGTCTCTGTTGCACGGGCGTGGGATTTTTTACGTGTCAACGTGCGGAGTTCGTCAACACTCCCGATTTTCAAACCAGTCGTACATAAACGTATTAGGCTTACCAGATCATGGATCCAAAAATTATCATTGGACAGAAGTAATATTTCCTTTAATTTTCTGTATTCTTTTTAAAATCGTATTTCACGCTTGTATTTCATAACACTGTAGCCTCCTTATGAGTAGAGACCTGCAGAATTAGCGTTATTATTTCAAGTCAGGCTAGACTTCAAACACTTGTGCTTTGGTACTGCGTTCGTCATTGGACTAGAGTTTGTTCGGACACGCCCTGGACGGCTTTGGACCAATAGGAAACCACAATCGAGAGGCTGGCCCAATTATGTTCAACCGAGACAAAAGGGAAAATTGGGTCTCGCTACTGCAGAAGCCAATAAACAAATGGCATCGGCTCGCATATGTATAGGACTGTAAATTCTAGTCTGCTGCCAGAAAATAACGCGAATTTTGCAGGTATTATTTTCATATTAATTGTTAATGCTCTCTGTCACCTGTCGTTAGTACAAATTTGTCGTTTTCAATTTTATGTTTGGAACAAAGTCAGCTGTATTGTATTTCTCATTCATATTTTATAAGATTACAGACTCCCTATGAGTCTATATACTACGTTGATATTTTTATTTGAATTGTTAACGCTGTCTAGTTTTTTACTGCTTCATTAACCCATCAATTTGTTATTTTTAGTCAGTTTTATGTACTTGTAAGATAAATGGTTAGACGTAAGAAAAGGCTACATGCTTTTACTTAATTTTAAAAATCATAAATAAATACTGATAATGCCGCAAATCCCATACCCTGTAGTTAGAACATTCTCTGCGTGCTCAACCTCTTACAACACTAACGTCTCACCCTATACAAAATATCCGACTCTTTTTGGTAACGATAAGTTAAGAAAAAAAAAAGGTTTTGTATGTAATGTTCACGGTTAATTAAGCAATTTTGAAAGACCTTCTTAGGATCTATTTCTCTTATGACTTCGTATCCTTCCGCCTTATATAAAATGCCACGTGCCTCATCACTATTCATGCGGCATCCAAATGGAATTGTGGGATTTTTATGGAATGTAGATATGATTCTAATGTACAAATTCGTGCTCTAATGTGCACAAAAAAACCGAGACATTCTAACTTAAGTGGCCGCATATTATTACACTACAGCGCAACATCAAGTGTCACGAACTATTTTTTATTAATTTGCTGCCAACTTTACTGTAAGTCACCTGTGTATGATGTAGTGCAGAGTCGCCGAAAAAGAATGGTACAATTAAAAAAAAAAAATCACAGCTTCAGAACTACATATTTGACCGGCTTTGTAGGTCCTTGTGCCAAAATGTGCAGGAAGGATCTAAGTTTTCTTAAGGGTTGTGCGACAGTCGCGCGCTGACCTTCAGGGTTCAACAAAGGGCGAGCGCGCCATCTGGCTTCTTCACCGACCTCCCATTCAGATGGCAACCACTGCAGCAGGGAAGCACAGTACGTTCTGTGGTTCACGTTCAAATATGCAGTAACGGTTCAAGGTAATTTTAGACGGCAGTATCCGGGTACCGGTACAGAAACAAAAATCACCAGGACGGCCGAGAAACTTCCGAAGAGAAGGTGGATCAACTTAGGTCACCTCGTGTGCGCAGCCCTAAAAAGTCAATCGCCCGTCGCAGTTTGGAGATTGGCATTCCCAAAACTACCAGTACGAAATGACCTTCGTAAACGTTAGCGATTGCGTGTCTGCAAGATTCAAATTGAGGCGTGAAATAAAGCCGGAAGATCGGCCCAAACGTTTTGCATTCGCTGCTTTCGTGCTGAACGACATGGACAAGGAAAGAAATGCAAATAGGGGCATTTCACAGTGGAAAAGACAATTTTTCGTATTGGTGAGCGTGTCAATCGTCATAACCGCGGAGTTTGGGTACCGCGACCCGCGAGTATCTACGTGACACTCCCGAATGGAACTTCTGGTTTGGGTTGATGCACGATCGAGCTGCAGGGCCTTTCGTGTTCGCTGGAAAAAACAATACCAGGTAAAATTTATCTGGACATACTACAGTTGAGTTATACAGGATGATTCTAAAATCATGGGACAAACATTGAGGGGTGGTAGAGCTCACTGAAACAAACAATTATTGTACAGGAGTATATGGGCGAAAGTGACGCGTTGAGGCACAAACACAAAAACATAACACATTAACGGAAACATACAATGTTCATTAGAAGCAAACTTAACGAGTGATTCCGTACAGAAAATGTTAAAACAGTTACTGTTAATGCATCCACCAACAGTCACGCATGCTTGGCGACCTCTATATATGGCGTGAATGGCTGACAATGGTGGCGTGCTTGAAATACCCGGCGTATATGAATCTGCTCGCGAATCACTCCACCGACGCTACCAAGCTTGCATTACTGTCAGTGGCAGCAATTTTGAGCAATTATTATAAACATTGCTGTAAAAAGGCATTTAGCGGTGACGTTGTAAATAAACAATGTGTTGCATTTAATGTGTTATTTTTGTGTTTGCGCCTCAACGCGCCACCCCCGCCCATATATTCCTATACAATAATTGTTTGCTCTAGTGAGCTCTACCACCCCTCAATGTTTGTCCCGTGATTTTAGAATCACTCTGTATGTGTTTCCTTAGACTAAGGACACTGAAAGACAAAGTGTAAGTCGTGTAATCGATCAGCAAGGTGCAGCACAACCGCACTGGGACCCAGCCGTGCGCAGTGACCTGCACGCGAGGTTCCCCAACGGGAAAGGTGTCCCTATCCCTTGCCTTCCTAGAAACCCTGATCTTACCCCTCTTTATGCTTTTCATTCCTGGGATATGTGAAGAATATTTTCTACTCTGTGAAGATCCGAGATTTGGAGCATTTGCATTAGAGAATCGCTGCTAACATTGACACAATAACGTTAGCGGTGCTCCGGAATGCATGAGTGGAGGTCGAATATCGACTGGACATATACAGAGCTACACGTGGAAACATTTCAAGGCAGGAAAAAACTTTGATCCTTCATTTAAACTTTGGTTTAAGAACCACGTAAATCGGTTTAATAGGTTCGAAGCTGTAATTTTTTGAAATTTGTATAAAACGTTTTCGATGATCCTGTATAGGTTATAATATTTATGGGCAGTAATTTTTATTAAGGTTTGTTTAAAATGTGCTTACTTTACCGTAAACAACCCGTAATAACAATTTTATTTCAGGCTATCATCAGAACGGCATTTATTTGCGCCCACGTTAACGTGTCAAGTCCTATTATTTTGCGTTTTACCTTGTAAATGAGTTATTCTGGCTACTTATTCAGTGTTGGCATTCGTACTCAATATCGACACCCCGAAGGAAAAAATAATAAAATCTGAACTCGCCCCTGTGGTAAACGTTCACTCCTCCGTGATGAGGATCTGTCGACGAGAATCCCCGTACTGTCACGCCGAGAAGTTCTGGTGACGAGTGTCTCGTAATGAAACCTATAAAAGGCTGATTTTTATCTCCTTCCCCTTCCCCCCAACCCCACGCGCCGATGTACGCCAAGGGTTCGACGTTCGTGATTACCGGAGGGGCGCATCCTTCTTCCTTCCTACGGCAGACAATGGACAATGGCGTCGTAAAGAATGTGCATTAACGGCGTCGCAGCGCCACGCCGGATGGCGCAGCCACAGATTACTTAAGGAGCCTGCCTATTTGTCACACGTATGTCATCGTACGCAGTTGTGTCTGTTCAAATTTTCAAAAATAACTATGAAATATTTCAATGTAAATGTTTTTGCACGACAGAAACATCATTCGATATTTTGTTGGCCATTATTAAATCCGGTTGTTGAAATATGAATTCTGTCATTGAAAAGTGTCAAAGTCAGCAAAATTCGCTCTTGGTAAACCTCTGCTTACAATACTCATTCTTCTGTAAAACCGTGCTTTAAACTAAACCGACAATGCAGTATATTTTATGAACAGATTGCTGTATCATAACTAGGGGAAAGATTTCGAGACAAGATACAGTCCAAAGCACTGTAGCGTCATCCAGCTTCTTTGATTGGCTAAAAAAAAAAGGTTCTGGCCCGTTTGAACCGTTTGCGCACGAATCACGAAAGGTTCAGTGTCGGAGTTACTTATTCCTGAGTGGCTTAGTCAAAGACGGACACGGTACCACCAGCCAATGGAGGTATAACAACAGCTGAGGTGTGTATATAGTATTGAAGTCTACCGTGTGCTCCGAATTTTACGCGAAAAGTCACTGACCCTGTGTATTACTGATTACTTCTATTAGAACTGTTAAAATAATACTTTTTGATATGAAATTCTTTTGCAAGGTTGCAAATTTCCTTTTGCTATTGGTCGCATGTCTGAGTGAGAAGATATACTGGGCCAATCAGAAAATAGGTACCCCGACATTGGCCACCCGTGATTTGCTGACAGACACCTAGGACGCCAGCGAGTTAAAATCNACAGGTGTTACTGCGACAGGTTGTGCACAACGGGGCCGTGTAGGTACAACAACATTCGTTGCAATGCATGCTGGTGTGAAGGCCCTTAACACATTGATATAGGCCTGAAAAATTCGTGGATTCATTTCGGGACAAGCTAGAATGCAAGACACGTGCGTTTATATAATTTCTACCATTGGTCCACACGGTGTTTGAAGCCTCCTGGAGAACGCTGGCCCAATCGTTGCCTTCCACTGTCACAGCAGACAACCAATGCGCAGGTGATATCTGCATATTTGTACATACGACTGTGCCATCTAGCCTATAGGTCATTGAACTCGCGAATTTTTCAGGTCTCTACACATTGAGATCTGCACACATTTACTGGCACTTAAGACACATTAGAAGTGAGTCACCTATATTCACTACTGCAAGAACACCGGTTCTGTTGGTTTCTGTGTTAGAACTCACCATCGTCCTATTGGTCCATACCACACCGGACACTACCCTATGCTTTACAGCGTTCCTTATTGGCCGGTCATCAACCAATGGAGAGCCGAGCTGATACTGAACAAATCAAATGTCATTTATCGTATAAAAGGATTTACAGTCAATCATGTCCCTTTGAGTAGCTATAAAAAAATTCTATCGTTAGAAATATCATTGTTACTGCGCTGTGGTGTTCTTGTGAGGTCATGTTTAAACACTAGCCGAACAAAAACTGCTCATCCATGTGAGTTTTGTTCTGAACAACAAAGAAATTTTCAAATTAGCTTTGCTCGAGCTACACTCGAGCATAGTCTACAAAGTGTTAATTAAGTTGGCAACGAATTATTATAAATAGTTTGTAAGACTTTACGTTGTATTGCCAGTGTAATGTTTAAATTTGTGACTTCTGAAGTTGTATATATCCATGTACAGAATGTTTCAGTAAAAGCGTGCAAAAATGAAACTGGGAATAGGGACCGCACTCCGGAAAGTCTTGAGATCGGGAACGGGTGGTTCAAGAAGCCACCAAGTGGACATGTGGGCGTAAACACGTCTAACACGAATGCATGTGTCTAGATTGATTGCGTGTGTAATTGGAAATTGCGTATGCACAATATTGACAGTTAGTAGCGTACAGGATCATTCCATTGAAGGACCGGTGTTAAAGTATCGGCCTGTACCTCACGAAAGTTGCTCAAAGTGACGGCCACCAACCTCGACGCAAGTATGACAACGGCGTACGAAATTCTGCCCGCACTAGTTAAAATATCGCATGCGCATTGCTTCTGTATTTGATACGCGCAAGTAGTGTGACGATGTCGGGACGACAGAGCCACATTTTGGACGAGAGGTGAACCAAAAACACATAGTGGGTCGCCCGCAGGTTTACCCTCATATCCCCTTCAGTTGACCTCGTGCATCTCACCTTCCCAATTTCAAAACATTCCATGGGGCGGCCCCTATTTCCAGTCTCATGTTTGCACGCTTTCACTGAAACACTCTGTATATGCTTACGTATGCATGTTTTATATACATCAGAGTATGAATCCGCATATTTGTAACACATTCAAATTCCGGAAAATTCCACGGGTTCACTTGTATCTAGGGACACTCGTTTTCGCGAAAATATTTGACGAATAGTTGCACTTCCTAACACTTTAGCTCAGATCCGCTTTCGTGATTGGATCATTTCCGTGTTGCGCGTCTTGAGACGCCTGCGCGCGAATCACAGACGTAGAGCACTGACGTTTCCTGACACTGATTGGCCAGTCAAGTGAGAAAACGCCTTCGCACGAAGACACGCCGCCAATGAGCAAATAGAGACTGCTGGAACGTCCGAAGGGTATAGAAATCTAGCATGTGCGGAAATCTTTTCACGAAATTCGGATGCCCCTATGCATGGCGATTGAATAAAATGATCAGGCCAATGACAATGTTGTTACTTTTACACATGACAGAAGGTTACAAAATAAGAATAAAAGTAGTTCCTAGGTAAGACATTTAAAAGTGCTCAGATTACCTTTAACAACCTATAGAGAGGCGACACTGCCATATATTCTGTCATCTTATTTTGAGCTACAAATTGTAAACACAACACGCTTTTATAATTACCACTTGAAGTACAGCGGTATGATGAAAGGCTGAGAATTCAGGTATTGGCCACCCTGTGAACCGAACGTATACAAAAAAACACGAACATTAACGAATCTACGGAACCAGTTTTCACCAAGGCAAAATCAATAGACAATTAGGTTGTCTATTGATTTTGTTTTTACTTTGCTTTCTCCTTTTGTTCAACCAGCGCAAAATTGGCATGCATGATTTTAGGGGTTAACTTCCAATACTTTTGGCAATTAAGCATCTAAGACTTGGACCGGCTCATTTTTCTCAAACTCTTTCGTATTTTTCGCGCCTTTCTAGCAGACCAATTTGAAAATCAACGATCTCGGTACACACAACGGTAGGCACGGCACAAAAGAAGCAAGTGGAACAGGGCGACAACTGTGCAGCGATCGCGTGAAGTCACAAAGTTTTCATTGTATGATTTGTTGTATTTTACAAGTGAAATAATTTTTCCAAACGCACAACACTAGTAAATTACGCGAAGTTGTGTTGGTTGTTCTTAAGTTTAGAATTTTAAAGCTCGAATTAATTTCCACTTTATTTTTTATGTTGGCAACGCTACCGTGACTTGAAAAAATGTGACTCAACAGGGTAAGTTTCATTTCACTCAAGCTGGGAACAAAATGAGATTCCTCATGGGTAGGGCCAGTGAATTTTCGCGTAGAAATCGGAGCACACAGTAGACTTCAATACTATATAGGTACACACCTCAGCTATTGTTATACCGCCATTGGCTGCTGGTGCCATGTCCATCTTAGCCAAGCCACTCAGGACTCAGTAACTTCGACACTAAACCTTTGTGATTTGTGCGCAAACGGTTAACACGGACCAGAGCATTTTTTTAGCCAATCAAAGAAGCTGGATGACCCTACAGTGCTTTGGACTGTATCTTGTCTCGAAATCTTTTCGCGAAATATCACTGCCCCTACTCATGGGAGAGTTTGCATAGGGGAACTTCCCGCTGGAAGGTGCGATGGTGTCCCAAATAGGTCGCTGCTAGTAGTGGTAAACGGTGAAATATTATAATGCACTCTAAAACCGAAACAGTTAAAACTGCTCTACTAGGATCAGCAAAATTCTGCTGATCGCTTTAGTTGCTTGTACTCACTGATTAAACGGCGATTTCTTCTGTTCCCTAGTGGACTGCACTAGCCTGTCAGTAAACCCTCTGTGCATTCTACTGACTCGCCAGTAGATAACAACTCAATAACTGAAGATTCAGTAAAATGATTCCACTGATTTAAATCGCAGGTTCTGATTTACAGTGAATATTTCTGCGTAAAAACTCCGTATTTGGCTTGAATTCTGATGTATACTTGCCGTGCCAAAACATTAACAATAAACTTTATTTTGTAAATATTTTTCACACCCTCCGATGTTTTTTGCATTGAGCTTTAGTGGAAATTTACGAATTTAGGAGCGAAATAAACGTAGCTGTCAGCGAAAGTTATTTTCTGAATCTATTGGCAACGGTTCGCTATAGTCAGTTTTACGACTGAATGTTAAACAACAAGTGGACATATTTTTGTTTAATTTCGCACGCTAGTGTGAAGAATAAAATTTTTATTTATTTACGTACGCTCTAACACAATAAAAACAAGAATAATTTTTTAAACATTACATCTACTTTATGAAAACTGCAATCATACCCTTTTGTTTACATGCAAACCTAAGAAAATCCTAAACGTATGCGACATCAGTGCCACCTGGCGGCGGAAATATTTTGGTTGCCAAATTTTTAGCATTGGCCTTCCCAACCTGAGTAGAACAAACTGACGGGACTCGTAGTGCGTGACGCCTATTCTTCTGGCTGTAGCAGCTTCCGAAGCCGGCGACCGCGCACGAGATTGTCTGTGGGTGGCGGGGAAGACAAGTGTTAACAAGGTGCGCGCGTGCACGTGTGATGGAATGCGGAATCTCTCACTCACCGGAAACTTGTACGTCACTCTCTAGGAAGAGATTCCATAGCTCATCGTCTCTCGTCTCTAGTCTGTGTGTGCCGTTTTACATATTGAATTCTCCCCCCACCCCCTCGCGCAATATCAACCCAGATTCCCCTTCCCCCCGTCCTCGTTTTTCACCAGCCAGATGCTCTGTTTAGAGATTAAAGGTACAGTAACTCTTTCAGACCAACTTTTATTTACGGTTTTAGGTGTTGCAACCAAAAAAAATTATGATTCATCCTGTACTTAACGTTTACACAACACTTGTTTCGTAGTCACAGCCAATGAGATGTATGTTATATATTCGGCTACAGATATATGAACCAGTTATGACCTAGACAAGTAAGACGGCTTACCAATCATTTACCCACAGTTAAGATCATCGGTCATTGAGTTTTGTAGTGAGACAAAAAATTATCTACACGTACGTAATATACACAAATGTGTGCAATGGGTCTGAACATTCTGCGTATAGTTCAATGACCTTCGAAAATTCTCTGGAAGTGCTGCTCAAAGTTTAAATTGTCCTACAAGGTAATATTTCCGTAGTTACCTCTAGCCAGTTATGGAGCCCCGGAGTACCTAGAAAAGTACAGAGAGACGAACAGGCGTGGCGGTTTCTTTGACATGAACGTAATCCATTTGTTGATCGGCTGTGCGAAGCTTTGGAAATTGTGCTTGAGTCTGATTGGCTACTGCATGCTGAGAGAGATTTCCTATTGGCTGGGCTGCCGGCTGGTGAGTAGGTCGCCGGGCGCTGATTGGCGAACGGCGTCCCAACATCTTGCCGGTCAGTGACGGCATTTTGCTGGCGTGTGCCGCTGGTTTTGCAAATACAGGCAGCTGTGTTCACCTCTGTAAGTTTAGATTCTCTATGAGGGTGATAATACTTCGCGCAGTATACAAAAAGATTCGTAGAGGTGGATAGTCCTCGGCCCCATCAAGGTGGCCCGTACGGATTCAACTCCGTACTCTGCGGTTGACAGGTGAGGTGGAAACACCCTCGGGTAGAGAACACCCACCCACTGCGATTGGAAAGGGCGTGATCTATTTCTATTGGCAGCATTCAACTGCTGTCAATTAGAGCTCTGACCAAGCTCACAAAGACTGGAAAATAAGTGGTGAAGAGTGCACACACTTCGAAGGACTGATGTGACAGAATAAACAGCCTGTGTGGCCCTAAGAACAGCCAGAATGTAAGAAAGACCTGAGGTGCACTCTTCTATAATATATATCGCTCAGAAAGTTGTCTCCTGTAGAACCCATTGGGCTCAGGCACAGGAGGAGACGATCTGGTCAAAACCCGCTGCACTAAGTGTAGAAAACATGTATACAAAAAGAGCATTCCCGCTGAGCGGTTGCACAATATCCCCCTGCAAGCTGACTAGTCAGCTCGGGGACGGGTAGTGCGAAACGAAGCCTTTTGGTTTTAAATTCTGGGCCCAGCCCTGTTGGGGCTTCAGTATTGGCAATCTGAGCATTTAACACTTGGGTATTCTCGGCCTGATGTTACTAAGACCTATATCGGTCAGTGTGGTAATCGTTCGACTCTATGGAAAATGCGCCCGGGGGCATGAAGCTCTGTAAGCTGCCCCTTGAGAGACACCGTTTCTGGCGGTCCTCTTGGGTAACGGCCGGTGTATGCTATGCAGCCACATTTATGTGAGCGCATGCATGTAGCACCGTAACTCAGTTCGGTTTCAACTATGCTGGTTTGTCGGGTTTGACGTTGTTGAAGGCAGATTGGTGTCTCCCTCCTAGGAGGTAGTAGGCCCACAGTGTTGAATTTCCCGTAAGGATAGTCGTGTTTCCGTTCAGAGTGGAAACACGTTCAGACCGACGAAGCCTGATTGTTGTGGCAATCAGGTGGAGGGACATGTTTTCCCGGAGACCCTTGGTAGTTATACCGGACTGTCCATAAGAATTGGAAAATTTAGGTTCTGTAAAGTTGTCTCCTGTCATACCGTTGTGGATCAGGTACATGAGGGAAGGTCGGTGCGGAGAGCAGAACATGTTCCGGAAAACATGTTTACCAAAAGAGAGCTGATTCAGTAAGGCCGTATCAAAATTGT
>NQII01006388.1:0-24780 GCA_002778355.1 Clitarchus hookeri
CCAACCATATTAATTATTAGCATCTAGATTCTCGAGGTAGGATGGTTCATTCGTGGCATCATGCATGGCAGGTAAATAATTATTGTTTAAAATGCAGTGATGCTTGACACATTAGGACAAGCCTCCCCTTATTCCTTCTTCGATAAATAAGTACATATCACAGTCAGTGAGCAGTTCTAATTTGACTTTGGTTTCCTTGAGCATGTCATCGAAGGAGGAGCCTGGTGCACTCACAGATCGCACAAAATCGAGTATGTAGGTGGTGAGACAGAGGTTGCAGAAGTTCTCAAATATGTCTGCCAGAAGTAGAACATCCCATTTCAGGTATATATCTGAATATTCGCTCATTGTCCTACAGTCAAACTTGGTCCAGACATATTGTGCATGGGTGTGGTCTGCATCTGTGATGTGCGAATTCGTAAGCTGGTTGAAGAAGGCTGTTTGTGGTAGTAATTGAGGTTCGTCCAATTTCCCCCCACGAATCTACATGATCGTAGGGGAATACACTTTTCTGCATGACGAATGGCATCTTAACGGTGGTGATTAACTTTGCATTTTCGAAACATCTATCGGTAGGCAGGTTTTTGGCAAGGGTAGCCAGACTAGCTGACATGAATCGATATGTATCAATGAATTGCAGCATGAATCGATCACCCAGTGATTTGTAAAATGTGACTAGCTTCTCCTTCATGTGAGGGATTGTGAAAAAAATCTTTATCATCATAGCCCAGTTGTTTTATTATAAAATTTTCATCGTAGGTAAGGTTGTGAAAGAGAACATTAAGTCTTTTTGGATGGTGGTGGAGTTTATTGCGCAGTTTGCGTGACAGACCAATGAAATTGCCAGTGAAATGATCGTGGTAATGTACTTTCAAGTATGTCTCTGTAAATGCTTCGGAACAGTAGCAGTAGGTGGTAGTAGACTTATTACATTGAAGTAGCGGACTTTCGAGCGGTTTCATTTCGTCCTCATCTTCGTATATGGCCTGTAGTTGATTCCCAATGATAACTATTTCCTCAATAAATTTGCTTTCTGCATCCTCTCATCTATACAATATTGGTTTCGTCGATAGGCAGGTGGTCTTCTCTGGTCGAATTATAGTATTGTCGACTTGTATATAGATGCAATAACTATGAGCCTCATGCTGCTGGCACTTATAAGTATATGATGTAGCCAGATCGGGTGAGCATGTAGCAACTGGAACCAGCATTGCTTCAAAGTCAGCATAAACGACTATGGGGAGCTTGTCTGCATTCTTTAAGTTCTTGAAGTGAAGTACAGATGGGCTTCCATTCTCATCATGCTCTGGTATATCTATTCTGGCAGGTGCATGTGAGTTGCAATGTTCCTTGTGAGCTGCCGGTGTTTCTGCCCCTGTGAGTCCCGGCACTCGTGAATGGTCATCTTAAGTCTTGAAACATCTCTTGCAAAAAAATATCTTCTCTTTGTGTGCAGTCAAGCCTTGAGAAGTTTTATATGTATGCAAATTCACCGTTTTATCATTGATCAGAAGAAGGGTAAATTCTCTGCCTTTTCATACATGTAGGTACCACCTTTGGAGTTTCATCGACAGTCTTATACTAATTACATTGTCTGTATGATTATTTTTCTTGAATGTCTTTATCTGCTGTAGAGGTGTAGGGAAGTTGACGCCTGCAAAATTTAATTTCCGTTCCAAGTCATAGTATCTGCTGTTGACATGTTCAGGGTGTACTCCCTCCACATATCGTGCCAAAAGTGCCCACTTGACACAGCAGTGGTCGTTATTCTGTGGATTAATGACAGATTTGCTGTTTTTACTCAGTGTTGGCCGTTCCATATATATGACGCCACAGAAGGGATAAAGCTTATTGATTCCTAATTGGAGGAGCTTCACTTCTACTAGTCCAGCCACTTCCTTTCCACTGTAATTCAATCTCATCATCGCAGATCTTGGTTATGCTAGCTGCCAATGCTTCTTCGATATCATGTGTACGAGAGTGGGACATACTTAGTCTTAAATGCATGCAGATCCTCTTCTTTATCATGTGGTTTAGGCTTCCCATACAGACACTCTAGGAATATATTGAACTTAATTGCTCCTTGAGCTGAAACTTCTTCTTGCAATTGATCAATAATGTTCGTCTCCATTTCCTCGAGGTATATGCAAATATCTTGGGCCTGGATGCAAGTACTCTCTGCCACGTATGTCTTCATATTGGAATGGAATGCAGTATCTGCCAGAATGAAGCCGAACTGGTTTGCTGTGCCGCCTCCAACGACCATCCTCGGACGAGTAGCAGGTTGTAGGTGAGCTCGTTATGATGATGATGAACCAGGTTGTACAGGAGAAGCAACATGGTGGCACTTCGCTGGTGAAGGGGCAGTGGGACCATTGCATTTACTATTATGTGCCCGCAGTTTGTCTGCTCGTGTAAACTGCCTCCCAGATTTGTCATTATAGGAACTTGAAGTCTGGATTTTTCCAGCAGCTACATTCGTGTCTTCTTGCATCCCAGTGTGAGCGAAATTCACATTGCATTATTTGCATATGATAGTTGCCTTCTGTTATATCTGGCCAGCGCATGTTTCCAGGTGGTTCTCGAGCTTATCTTTGCAGGCAATTGTCTTCCCGCACTTTTGACTGATGTGACGTTATTCCCTGAAGATTAGGGCGGCAGCTGCGCTCATGGCATGGGCCATTAACTCCATTTGTTAAGGTGCTATCACAAAACCCACACTGCAGTATTGGTGGAGGCATAGTACTTACCAGAGATGAAGAACTGGAAGGAAATGAAGTCACGAAATACTCAGCGACACCAGATACCTTGCTGCCCATGGCGATGATTACCTACAAAAGACGCAAAACACATTTAGTAATACTGTCACTTATGAATATTTATGGTAGTATGAGGTATTGTGGGAGAGACATGTAGTAATAATAAAACTGAAATATGAATATCATACCAGAAGAAGGATGACGAGCAGTGTACTGGACTATTAACGATAGGCTACATTGCAACCATCCTTCATGTGACTCTGCGATTTGGCTTGAGCAGAAACGACAAATGATGCCTTCGACCTCGAAGGAGAAGATAGTAGCTTCAATGTTGAAGGGAGCTCGCTCGAAATGGATGCACGAACTGTGAAGGCTATAACCTGGACAAAACAATTCAGAAAATTTTGAGTATCCCTATAATAAATAAATTAGAAAAAAAAGCATTTACAAATATAATGTTTCTAGAAAATCATACTTCAAAGAGTCATGTGTCTTTCAGTGTATGACTGGCACTCTGAACTTGGTTGCAGTTTGTCAATACAGACCATGCACGAATTAACAAGTGGACTTGCATACTGGCACAGACAATCTCTAGGAAAATAAAAAATGATTTTGTAATTTTATTCCTCATAAAAAATAACAAGCAAAACATTTATATAATAATGAGATAGCATGAGTTATACACGTATCTAAAGGGGTGAGGAAATGAGGAAATTAAGGAGAAAGAGGAGGAAATTGAGGAGGATAAGGGGGTTACTGAGACTCCGAATATTTAAATTAAATCACTCTACAATACTAAATACATAGCTGTAACATTCGTATTTAAGAAAAAAATTGATAAATCATATTTTTACTGATATCTCAAAAATTATGAGTAGTGGAGGAAAACCCCCTCTAAAATTTCATATTATATGTGATGGAATAGTAAAAAAATTCGTTAGATTTTGACCCATATGTGAGGGTTGCATAAGGGTGTGAATTTAATTCAACCAGAAATTGCTTTTAATCCCGAATAAGTTACTATTTAAAGAAAAAAACAATTGTTTAAAGTCATTAATTAAAGATTTTATGTAAATTACAAACATAACCTCAAAAGTTAATTTACCATAAAAAATAACAAGTTTTTAAAATAATTTAAGAAATGCACTCAAATATAATGTTAAAGGGACATGAAGATCATACCACAAAGAGTGTAAGCTCGACGAATTGGCGAAGAGCAAGACAAATCCTAATAGCAGCAGATTGCAGAGTANACAGGATGATTATTCAGACGATGTATTCCCGATGAACAACGAACAGCGACTGAGAACGGTCCAGGTCCCCAGGCTGCTTTTATACATACACAGGTGTGGAGTATGGGGAGTCCATGAGTCATGCTTTAGGCTCTGTCTCATGGATAAGTCTCGACTCGGGAGTCGCAGACAGGCTGACATCATTACTATTTTTTCCTGAATAATTATTTCCGTCGACAAGTGGTGCAATCACTCAGGGAGGCAAGTCTTGTCGCAGGCTGAATGATATCATGTCTCTTTCTGAGAAAAACCCAAGCATCATTTCCGAGCCAGTTGCAGCTCGCGATGTGCACCACTAACTTTTTGAAACCACGCAAAGCGAGTAATATCACTGGGGAGGTTGACATCATACCTATTTCTGGGAAAACCACATACGACATTCGGAGCTAGTTGCAACTCGCAGTGACGCACATGACTACTTATTTTCGTCATCCAGTCGCCTCTGACGACATATGAATGCAAACTCGCGCCAGAAGCCATAGAGTCTGTCGCGACAGAGTATGACTCACAACTGCTAGCCTGCATCACTCACACTTAACGGGTTGTTTGTGGTCAGCCACATCCATTAAGATTATATCACCAGTGCTGCTCGCTAATGTGTTCTTGTGGTCACAAAAATCGTCAAACTGTCGAAACTTTCCTCATGTCCGAACAGGAAAAGATTTCACTCGCACACAATTTATTCTTCCAAGCAAAGTTCATAGTATTGAATATTTAAAACTAAGCCATTCGAAATACGTGTATATGCTTACAATAAAATTTTATTTAATCTCGTCTGTATATTTTCTTAGTAGAAAGTGTTTGAAAAAAAAACTTTATTAATTTGTAAGTATAGTATAATTTCAGCTGATTCATTGCTAGTATTAAATATATACTCGATATATATTTGTTTTAATATATGTAACTAGTAGGAATCTGATCGTTCAAGACAATTAACATTCCACAGATATACAAATGATATTATAGTTTTCAGTTAATAAATAATATTTATGAAATCTCGTACCATTTTCTTTACTAGTGGAAATGTATGCAAACAGAAA
Source organism: Clitarchus hookeri (assembly GCA_002778355.1). NCBI lineage: Eukaryota > Metazoa > Arthropoda > Insecta > Phasmatodea > Phasmatidae > Clitarchus > Clitarchus hookeri. The sequence continues at coordinate 5,092 of NQII01006388.1, forward strand.
CGTTTGTAATATACTAACATATTCATGTTAATTATTTTTTCATGTGCCATTTAATTAAAAAAAAAATTTTTTTTTTTTCATTCGAACATGTGTTAACAGTAGAACTCGCTTAGTATATTTTCTTTTAATTTTCAGTCTGTATAATTTGTAATACAACACAAAAAAGCTTACTACTTGATACCAGCTGTCCTGTATGTGCAAAAAAAGAGTATTATTTCTTTTTTTGCATTGATTCGAATACATCTTTCATTGTTCATAAAATAAGTATTATACAATCAGTAAATTCTAGAGAGATTGTCGAATATGGAGTTGGAAAACTTGTCTGTACTACATCTTTCGCCAGGATAGGTACAGACTGAAGTCATCGTCGTTGTCATCTACACTTAGTATTACCTGTGCCAGTCGATGTATTGCGATTGTTTCTACTGCGACTAGACTCTCGAACTGCTGTAGCAAACATCGAAGCAACATCCTCAGGGCGTTGGCTTTTTCTCTAGCAGACTATGGAACTGATGTGGCAGCTGCCTGGTTAATGCCTTAGCTTGTAGCAGCTGGTGGCACAGTAGTCGTCAGGATCATGAAGAAGTCTGGTGAATGTAGATGTAAAATTCTTATAGCGTGTGCTAAATTCTTCCGGTGGGCTTAGTAATGGAGTATCTTCACGAAAGTATAACAGTGATGACTGGCCATAAGTAATATAGTCAAAAATCTGTTGACCTGGCTCAAACATTACTGGTTCATGAGCAAACTGTAAATGAAAATGTCCATCACATTCTTCAGTGTAAGTGCGTAATTGTCCGCCATTCCAGTACAAGAATATAATACTACTCAATCCCAGCTTCGCACTCGCATAGTGGTTTACTGGATGAAATTCTGCCATCATATTTAGTCTGCGGTCCACAATAAACTGATTGTTTGTAGGTCTGGTGAGGTTCTTTAAATATGAAGCCATGCTGCATGTCATACTAGGGAACAATGATGTCATCGGAAGAACTCGATCAGTACAGACTAGAACCTGGAGATGATGTCACAGCAGGTTTCAAGGCACTTCCACTTGCTTCTACAAATAATTTCACCTTCAACAATTACTCCATCTGTTTTTGATTCCACAGTCTGGGCTTCGACTTCCATGATGATAATCTATTTACACAGCAGATTTTGTGTGAACAGTGAAAGTTCCACACATTTCCAGATTCATTAAGAATAGTTTTGTTTTCGATTATGTTGCGCAGTTCACTCCACCTAAATATATCACCAGAGTCTATGTCTCGTAAGTGTAAGTATATTTTGTTTTCAACTTGAAATTCATCAACATCTGGAAATTCAGCTCATATGACGAAGTCGTCTCCACTTTCTGGTAACTTACTTTATGGGCAGAGATTAAAAATTGCACATATTTCTATATCATAGCTCAAACTCATGCTGGTTTGAAAATTACTCTTGAGTAACCAACTAAATATCGTTTTTACTTGTCCAATTTATCTTACTGGAATGGTACGCACTCACACTTGTCGAACATGGTGTCACGAGCGATAGATACTTGATGTTTGCGACCAGTTCAGAGTGAAGCTGCTAAACATACTTCAAAAGTCAGTGGTGAGCGCATTATCTTCCATGTTGTGTGGCCTTGGTACGTGATGTTGTGTTTATAGTACACCACAGACAGTGGTCAATAATACTACTTGTAATAAAATTTTAATAGAAGAAAATAATATATTTTCCGAATGTTGACGGGAGAGGCATTGCTGGTGTTGTAATGTGTATAGCATATTTAAAACCCTACTCTCCAGACTGCTTTGATAGCCGAGTGGTATAAGGTGTCTGCAAGACTACTCAATGTACGGTGTTTCAATCCTGCATTCCTCCAGAGAATTTCTTGAGCCCCCAAAATAAAAATAATAGCAATGCTCCTGGGTGTCGCTCGACGACTTAAACTCCGGAACCAATATGGCATTCGATTAATCACATGTACGCCTCCCTATCAGGCGGCGACATTGGCGAATGACAACCAAGATGGTGGACGAGATACGTGCACTCTAGCAGGCGACATCCAAAGTGTAGGATGCTACTGGCACACTCTAACTGGCGAGAATATAACTAGCAAATGAAACAAGATGGCTGCATACAACAGACTAAACAAGATGGCGTCCAGAGGTTTTGGTAGAGGTGGGAAGAAATGGTTGAACATGAAGTAGCAAGATGGAATGACAGAGCATGGCATAGTAAGATGGAATGACAGAGTATGAAGTGGAAAATTCTAGAAACAAAATGGCAGATGTAAACAAAAAGGTGACCGGAAACAAGATGGCCATCCGGAATGACAAAGCAGGAGGTGACACAATCCAAGATTGCGGCAGTGATGGCCCCTGGCTGACCATATTGATAGAGTATAATTTACTCCATGCTTCGCAGCCCACAGCATGTCCCAGTAGCCCCTATTTATAACTACTGCCATCAATATCTAGAGCTGATTTCCACTTACATTCAAGTTCGTCGATTTCATGCGAAAGTCTTGCAAGTATACATTCCACACATACCGACTCTATTGCACTCATTCCGTCTTTAGCGTTAACTGTCTCGTCATAATCGTCTGACGAATCAGTACCTGTTGATGCAGCAGGGATTTTGACGACATCACTTGCTGGCTCCCAGTAGACGAATCCTTGCAGTTATTGATATGGTTCTTCAATGTATCGCGTTTCATAAAATGCACAAGACCAACATCGTTATTCTTCCTCGTGCGAGAAGGACTCTTCGTACAGGTGATTCTTTCATGTCGACGAGCATTTTGATCCCAGGTAAAAACTCGATCGCAGGATCGACACAGTCGGCAATCAGGCAGTGATGATGCAGGCCGTGGCTCGATGTTTGTTGAGGTTAAAGGCAGGCCTTCGTATTCACAATGAATCTTCACTGTATAGCAAGAGGAAGCTTCCAAATCCATGTTAACTTCTCTACGTCTTGTTATGATTTTTACATTTTGTTGATATTTATCCTTAACGGGGATAGGGGCTTAACTAGTTATTGATAAGAGTTATGTAATGACCACTACATAAAAGAGGTTTATTTAACATTAAGGTTGTACAATATTTTTAAAATGTAAATATGATTGAATATGAACGGAGNTACGAACGGGGGGGAGCTATACAAATATACTGAAATATTAAATGATATTATTTTACAAAGATTTAACCAGCCACATTCTGATTAAAGCCTAATTGGAGAGTCCCCACCTTGTTCATTATTCCGGATGCTGATTAAGATGGCGCAAGTCGATGGCATGACACACCCATCTTCAGTGGTATTCTCGTTCCTATGGCTCGACGACAAAAGACACCGCCCACGAACTACACTGTCCTATATCGGCGGCGGTGTCCCCGTTCACAGGCCGGTGGGGGGGCTTTCTGTGGTTTGCGATTTCACAACTAATTTCAGCGATTACGGCCCGTGTCCTGAATAAATAAGTGAAGGTGTGATCAGGCAAGCCACTCAGCTAAGGACCTGGCCACAACTTGTAACATCTCCCCCAATTTTCACTAGCGAGATGCCCTCATCTCACTCTGGAGTCCGTGCAGATTATGTAGATAATTGGGAGTTTCGGGGTTCATCTTGTGGCACTAGGAATATGGATTGGGTTGAAGTCCTCTTCGCTACGGTAGGAAAATCTTTTGAAAGGAATTACAGTAGACGGAGAAGCTTGGTATAAGGAACTGCCAATTGCTTTCGTGAAGTCCTCGGGCGAGGTGTGCCAAACAAACGCTGTGCTGTGTCTTTGCAGTGGCCGTGCGGGCCGTGAACTTCAATATCTCTGGGTGTGCAAAGTGTCTTACACGCGAACGCGGCAGCCTTTCTTGAGGTTGTGAGTCTCTAACACTAACACTATGTGGCGTGAATCGTTCACTACAATAAATTATTTGTAAGGGCTGAAAATTCAAAAACATTGTAGTAATAATTACAATAGAAGCAAACTGAAATGCCAAAGTATTGAACTTGGAAAACATAAGTGCTCTCACCCCGGTACACTGACTGTTTTGTTTATGTTTGTACATAAAACTACAATTCCTGGAAATGAAATACATGTTAATGCTTACAATGTAAAAGTAGTGATGTAATAACATTACCCGTACATAATGAGTGATACATGACGTCACGGTGGTTGGGATAGTGATATGAAAAGCAATAATACATTTTAGAGTAAAGTTGTTATGTAAGTTGTACTGTTACCTGCAGAGTGCAGTGTGAGTGGCGTATGTAAAATATGGAAACCGCCTTTTACCTGTGTACGACTCGTGAGCTGCGTTGAACGGTAGAGCTGATGCAGTGTAATGAAAGTGCGCGCCTTGACATTGCTGTGTGTGACGTCAGAACAAGTGCCCTGCTGCCTCTGCTATCGCGGACATTGCTTGCGTCGCCCCTCCGGAGGAACTTTGCATGAGAAGATGTGACGTAACTGCTGGTTGCTGCCGTTCATGAACGGGTGGTACCGTTGTTCTGAAACTTACAAGGGAATTTATTGACGTAATGCTTTCACAGCTTATCTAAACACCTCATTTACAGTAAAATTTTACTTTAAACGCTAATAGTTTATGAGGAGTAGGTTTATTTAAAATTTACTTGTTGATTTTATTATGGTCTTATTATATGTATATATGGGTTTATTATATTTCTGGGGGTGTCCGACCTTGGAAGCTTGCATGTTGAGACGTGCGTTAAAGTTCATTTATTTATGAATAGTCTTCGTCAATTATACTCTTAGGCAATAAAATATTTATGCAAGCTTATGTTTCTGTTTAAAATCCATTTCTTAGGCAATGTCTACAAATGGGGACGGCTATACAAACACCTAGTGTGTGGTGACGTCAGCAGAGCTGGGACTGCGTCGCGGCCCTATGGCACCGGTTGTCAAGGTCACGATCAGAGCGACGGCCAACTCCAGAAATAAACGATCCACTCCTAGCTGATAAATGATAAATGGAGGGGAAAACCAACGATGACGCTGTTAAAACTCCTCTGATATCCATGTTAAAAGAAAAGTACGCAGTTCATTTGTACCTACATTCATCTGCACTTAGGGTACTGTNGGGGGCGAGTGAGAAGACATCGCTTAACTCTTTATTTTGTGCTGTGTTATGAGATACCAATGTTATATGCGAATTTGAACGTACAAATCAAAATATTTACTCCCAGGCATCACTGTAGCCGAACGGTTAAAGGTATCGGTATCGATCTGAAATGTTTGAACCATGATGTCGATGAGGTTCGGGTTAGATTCCAGGTCGTTCTCTACAGGACTTGTAACATTAATAATATAGCCTGTAATTGTGCAGTGCTCCTAGTAGATGAACCTTGAACTAAAATAAAAAAAATCGCAGCGATAGCAGCGCTCCTGGTCTACGATTTCGATACCAAAGCGTACCACTAACACAGGTTTAAAGTTTACTCAATCTGTGAAATTCGCGGGGGAAAAAAATCGTCTCTCCAAAGAAACTTGAAAACGCCGGATGAATGTGTTTGTCCGGCGGAGTGGAGACCTTTGTTCATAAGGTTGAAACTAGTAACTCTTAAGGCTCGTCTATGAGTAGTAGAGGGTAAAAAAAAAACACTGTGCAATTTGAAGAGAATAACCATGCTAAAGGCTGTTCACGACAAAGTGGACACTTTCAAGGTCAACCTTAGAAACACTCACTGCTCCTACCTGCATCTACAGAATGTTAACAGGTGCGCTGAGTGGCATGCACCCAGATAAGTTTGTTACGAGGCATGGCAAGTGGTTGACGTCAAATTAAAAGTTCTAGGTAACCATTTGTGATAACTTAAAGTATTTCTTTCGATTCCTGTTATTTTATGCATCTCAGTGTAAAAATTTGCAGATTGAGTCTCTAAATTGTAATTTACCTGCAATTTTCAGGGTATTAAAAATTATGCAAATTTATTTTTGGGTATAAGTGGGACCCGGGTAAAGATGGGCACAGTGTTTAGTGTTTGTAAGCAGTATCGTAAAAGGTGGCCGAGACACACCTGGATAAGCTGCCCCTTCACAGGTGGATGGGTCGTCCAGGACATCGGTCCCGCACTAGGCAGCCGCCTTAACGCGCTGTCTGGCCCGGCTCCCAGAGTGCACAACTCCAGGCTTATAGTTGTCATTTCAAAACCTGTTCAACAATTTTCAGCGACGTCTACGTGCAAGCAACAATTAAGAAATTTTCCTCCCCGAATGGTAGTTTCAGTTTCCCATTTTTGTCTCTGACGCGTATTTTTTTTTAAATGAAAAAAAGGAGAGTGTGCTACCCACACTATAGTTCAATGAACCAGAAGAATTAACCTGTTCCGTGTAATCACNAATGAAAAAAAGGAGAGTGTGCTACCCACACTATAGTTCAATGAACCAGAAGAATTAACCTGTTCCGTGTAATCACCGAGTAATTAAAGGTGTAATTATTTTTTATGCTGGACACTCAATTACTTTTATTTTTATTAGGTGTGCCGATTATGAAAGTAATAATTGGTGAACTATTTACATATTAACCTGTTTTACACTTTCACAGTACTTTCGTACTAGACATTTGTAGAGATAGTGATTGATCTCGGAAAAAGTGGCATGCTGGTTGGTTTCGTAACTCTCTTTACAAGTATAGAACGGTTTTATGTTTGTTTATTTATTTGTTTATTCCATCTTTGGTCATAGTCTTGGCGTGAAAAGATTTCTTTGTTTGACTAAGCCAATGAGAATTAGCTACCTATAAAATGAAAATCTCTTATGCGCCCTGCAGGCAGATAAACCGTGCCGAAAATATTTCATCCCATCACAACATCGGCAAGACATTGAAACGTCTTGAAACGTACGTTGGCAAAAATTATTTCCACGCTAACACATACTTATCTGGCCATCGGTTTCATGAAAATGTTCGGTTTTTACATGTCGCTATGGAGGGACAAACAATAAACTAATTGGACGCGAACGAACTGTCAAGGCCTGGCACTTGAACTGTGATTTAAATACAAGTTTTTCCATTAAACTATTAAAAGTGGGTCCAATGTGCCGATGTAAAAAAACAACATACACTTCAGACGGACGAGGTCTGCTTGTTGCTATCAAGACATTAAAAACACTATTTCAGAGCACTGCAGTATAGCTAAAATAAAAAAAATAAAAAATTGAAGTCCCATACGAAAACACTGCACGCCAGTTCACAGCCTTGCGCTTAGTGGCCATGGCGCACTAGATACGCGTGGCAGTGTCGCCCTTATAGCTCCCGCACTTCTTGGCTTCAAACGCGGAAAAATACTCCAGATAGGCGGGCTCCTAATGGGAAAACAGTGAAGATCGTGTATGGAGCACCAGTTTAATTTGGGGGAAGGGGGGAGGGGAGGGGAATGACACTTTTTTCTGGGCTCAAGACATGAGTGTTTGTTATAACCGCTATGGCATGGCGCTAGATTGAAAATCATCTTCACGTAATTCGTAAATATTTAAAATTACCATAACCATTATTCAAAACATTTTATAGAAGAAAAAATAAAGGTTACAATATTCACAAACATAAACAAAAAATCAAAGTATGAAGGATATTTATAGCAGGAAATTGTGAAAGGCGATGTTTGTGTATGAATAATGTTTAGGATTGTTTATTATATTATGAATATAAAATACTTTACACAGGTTGTGTCGATTTATTTGGGAAGTAACTGATGAGGAAAATTCACCTAAAAATGAAAGTCCACATGAACTGAGTTCAATGGTTCCCGAGCTACGTGCCCATTTCGCTGTGTCCGTTGTTGATGGTTGGTACACCCCAGTTCGTGCAGAGAACGTGGTATATACTAACACGTGGTGTGTGTTGCTAGGCGCATTTCACTGTTGACATACAACGCCCGGAGGAGGACACCAAACGCTTGACAGGCCAACCGTGCTGCAACTTTCTCCAACAGTAGCTAGCACGTGCAACTCGAGGATGTCCCGTTGGATTCGATACACCGCTTGTGGCATCGTTCATTCACAAGTTCTCCTGATCTGAAAGCAGTGGATTACTACTTGTGGAGGCATGTCGAGACCATCGTTCACGCAACGCCTGTCACTGACGTTGCAATACTTGGCCAGTGTACGAAACAAGGTCGCCTGTCAGGGCCGGATTTAAAGTTTGGACGCTCCTAGGTCCAAGAGTTTTTACCGCCCAATCTTCATGTCATCNCGGCAATTTTCCTCAAGAAAATAATCTTTATGATGACAATTTTAATTTTATCGCATAATAACATCACTTATGAAATTAATTGGAGAATCAAATTTTTGTATTTTGTGTGTATTAAGTAAATGAAATAGCCCAACAATGTATTGTAAATAAGTTTAATCTCTTCGATAGCTATCAACACACAAATACATGTATGCGTTATACATTACTGACATATTAAAATTAAACAAAATTTTTTTTTTNCTATCAACACACAAATACATGTATGCGTTATACATTACTGACATATTAAAATTAAACAAAATTTTTTTTTTTAGCGTGCGCCCCCTGGCGTTGTGCGCCCCTAGGCCGGGGCGTAGTGGTAAACCCGGCCCTGTTGCCAGTAGACACCCCGGCACACTTGGAGTGTTGAACGTGTCAGGCATTCACTGACGCGACGTGCGCAAGAGTGCATTCAGAAGCACGGTGGACATCTCGGGCACTTCTTGCAANTTAGCGTGCGCCCCCTGGCGTTGTGCGCCCCTAGGCCGGGGCGTAGTGGTAAACCCGGCCCTGTTGCCAGTAGACCCCCGGCACACTTGGAGTGTTGAACGTGTCAGGCAGTCACTGACGCGACGTGTGCAGGAGTGCATTCAGAAGGACGGTGGACATCTCGGGCACTTCTTGCAAGAGTGAACCACTGCTGGTACACAGGCGGCGCACGAGTAGGAGTGTGTCAAGCACGACTATCAACTACCACAGCAGAAACTTAGAAGGCATTTTATTCAGGATCCATCGCACCTAGAACACGTTCATACGGACTTTTTGTTTTGTTGGAGGTGTACTATCCGCATCCCGGTTACTTCCCTCTTAAATTGGCACAGACTGTACNGACACGTTCATACGGACATTTTGTTTTTTTTGGAGGTGTACCATCCGCATCCCGGTTACTTCCCTCTTAAATTGGCACAGCCTGTACAGATTGTTTGCTACTTGGAAAATGGCTTTAAAAATAAAAAAAATTTTGATATACTTTATTCTGAAAAAGGAAAATATTCAAGAATAAATACAGAATGCTCCCAAATACGTGGGAAGTAATCGGGGAGTGGACAGTACTACTCAAAACAACACAAAATGTCCCTGCGAACATATGTCCTAAAGTCGATAGATTCCGAGTTACAGATCTTCCGATGTTGTACTGAATGTACTCGTAATAGTCTTCCTGACACATTCCAGTTTCGGTAGATGTAGCCATGTTCGTGTACCAGCAGTGANCTGAATGTACTCGTAATAGTCTTCCTGACACATTCCAGTTTCGGTAGATGTAGCCATGTTCGTGTACCAGCAGTGACACGTCACTCCACAAGACGTGCTCAAAATGCCCACCTTGTGCCGGAATGCACGCCTGAACACGCCACCTCGTCGATTGTCTGACATGTTCAAATACTCCTGGAACTGCACGTATCTGCTGGCAACTTCGTTCCACTCGCTGGCGAAGAAATGCTACGTCCGGAACTGGAGGTGCGTAAACAATGGCCTTGAGATGCCCCCACAGGTAACAGTCGAGTGGTTTGAGAACCGGTGTTCTGAGCGGGTGGCATTCGACGTGAGTCGACTGTCAACAATGCAATGGAACAGGTAATAACACTCACGCCATTTCAGCTAATCACATCTCGTAAAAGATCGACTATTATCAAATCATGTGGTACAATGTTGGAAGGTCTGTAACTCGGAAACTGTCGGCATTAGGACATATGTTCACAGGGACATTTTGTGTTGTTTTGGGGTGTACTAACCACTCCCCGATTACTTCCCACGTATTTGGGAACACTCTCTTTAATCTGAAAGAAAGTTAAGTTCGAGAAATATACCCGACCACGAGTAAATAAATATTTTGTGTAATGCAAAAAACCAAAAAACTAATTTCAGAGTTAAGAATTCAGGGGAAACAGGAAACAGAACACAAGCGAAGCTTGTCTATGATGTGTTCCATCGCCGTCGTGATGCTTCCTGAAGAGCTTTCTACAATAGTGCGACAGTGCGACAGCGACAGTGCGACATAAGTGACTAGCCAATCAGAGATGACCCAGCAGATAATGGCGATGCGACAGTGTGCGATAGAACTTGTTCGACGGTCGCGTGTGACAAGAGAGAAGAAGAATACAAATAGCGTAAATATATCAACACTTATGTTTGTATATGAAAACGGTGTGGGTGTGATGAGGATTTGAATATAATTATATCACGTATTAGTCAACCAACAAAATACTCATACGGAGCCTGATTACTTAAATACCAGGAGCCCATACTATAAACTGGAAACATTTAGAGAAGTACATGCAACCGATATTTATTATTTCCTTCAAGTTGTCAATTTTTGTATAGCAAATTGAAAATATGTTCTTTCTATTTTTCTTTTTTTTTAGATCCACATGTGTTATAACAAAACGTCTCTACACTTACAACAGCATTTAACTATATAAACGAAACTTAAAAGCTTGCCTAGTTATACCGGATTTCGTTCATTTTAGTTTCCACTTGCGACGATAGATGGCAGGGTAAAGACTACGTCGCGCTATTGTAAAATCGACGGAATACAGGCAGTGTGCGGCGCTCGCAGAGTGTGGTGTCGCCGAAAAACTGTCACACAATTGTAAGAAGGCGTTTAATATTGCTTATTAGGGATTCCCCTTAACAAGAAGTATTTGTATTTCTTTCTTTTAAGGTATGCTATGTTTATGTGTCTGTGGCGTTACGAAACAAAACCTTTACGTTTCCGTGCTATTGGCAATAAACGTCTGTCATATTGCTCGGAAGAGTAAGGTAGAGGTATGGACACTAGTTTCTGCAGACGTTCCTAGCAACAAGCTGTTGCTTAGCACAAATCTCATGCTAACGCGATATACTTACATTTCTCTCTTTATCTGTGTCTCCTTTCTCTTTTTCCGTCTCTTTAGCTCTCTGCCTTTTTCTCAACCTCTTGGTCTTTTTCTTTGTGTTTTTCCTTCTCATTTCCTTTCCCTCATTTTTTTTGTTCTTGCTTTCTCTCCTGCTTATCGCTTCTCTCTCTCTTCCTCTTTTTCACTCCCCCTCTGTCTTCCTACTTCGCTGGAGACTCACTCAATTCGGACGAGTAACAAACTGCAATCGTGTATATAATTTAAAAGCATTATTTTTTTTAGATTTTTTTTACACTTCGAAACAATGACGATGAATGTCAGTTCGTGGGAAAACCTGGTGCTAGTCATCAAATTAACAGCCGTAAAAGTTACCATAATAATATCACTTTTTGTGAAGTACAGTTTTTTAAACGATAAGTTACCGTGTGTTTTTACATTTTTGTTGAAAATTTTACACTAGCTCACACTTGTGAGAAACTGTCACATTTCTCTTAAAACATGTTTGGAAATTTAACGATTAAAATTAGTTTGTTGCGTGAATCTCAAAGCGGCCAGTAGCGTTGAAAGTGAGGGAGTGAAGAGATTTGGGCGGCCAAGCCGGTGAGGGTGATTGAGTTGAGCATGGAGCAGCGCCGGAATGAGACGGCGGGGGAAACGGGAGATCACCGAGAAAACGCGCCGACCAGCGGCATCGTCCGGCACGATTCCCACATGCGAACCCGGCCGGGGATTGAACCCGGTTCGCCTTGGTGGAGCACCGAAAGTGTTTTTACTTCATTAAATGTGTCAGTTGCGTCTCTTCTTCTTTTATTTAAGTCTAAACGACAGGCAAAATAAAATTTGACAAAATTAATTGAATAATTCTTAGGAAAACCGGCAAATGATATTTTAATGTTTTCAGGACTCTGCCTTACAATCGCACAGCCCCAGAGTTTAAATGGGGTTTCAGTGTTAAAGAAATACCTTCTCAATGCATCAACTTTAAAGGTGACAATTTCAAACAAAAAGTATTCTACGTGACATTTCTTAACCATTTCAGACCTAGTGTATACAATTGTGTGCATTACGCATGTGTAGGTAATCACTGTTATATACTGCACACGGTGAAGCTCAGTGACCAATGATCTTACCTGTGTGTAAATGATTCGGAAGCCGTCTTACTGGTATAGCTCATAATTGGTTCACATGACAGTAGCCGAACATACAGCACACAGCCGATTGGCTGTGACAATGAAACAAGTGTTGTGTCGACTTGAGTAAAGCACGCATCATAAAAGTTTTTGTTTGCAACACCTGAAACCGTACATTTAAGTGGGTCTGAAAGGGTTAATTATATTTATAAACGGATTATGTTAAGGAAATATATCAAATAACTTGAATGCAAATGCGTAGTATTGTGTTTCCATTTCCTGTATTTAAAAGGTCGCTTTCTAGAACGCAAACGCTTCTGTTCAATTATTAAATCCTCCATCATATCTAGTGAGAGCAAAAAGAAAAGCAAAAACTTCAGTGCGTTGTTTCATGAAATAACTTGTTTTATTATAGAATCTAGTATTAAAAATATGATGTCTCACTGGCAGCAAATTTGAACCTGCTTATGGTAACTATATTTATATAACACTGGGTTTTAAAGCACTTAAATTTTATTTCATATAGCAAAAAAAGTTTTCAAATGTAAAATTATGTTTAAAGGAATAATAACCTATTTGATTTTAACATAGTAAATTTAAAATATTTATGTCTTGACACACTTATTTAAATGAAAGTAAAATGTAAAAATGTTCATGCAACACGAATTTCAAATATACTTATAATATTACGTCAGTTATGCTCTCGTTTTGAGTTGCGCCACGAATTAATGTCTCTCTTATAGATATTTTATAATCTTTATCGATGTAAAGTTTTAGTTCGAACTTTATGCAAAGTCAAAATGCAATTTTCACAGGAACATGAATTAACCCTTACAGACTCACTTTAGTTTAACCCGCTCAGTCCGCGCATGCATGATCTAGGGCGTGTTTCGCGTGAAGGATATTTGTGGTTGGTTCTGTACACAGCAAAGAATCACTGGCCGATGTTTCAAACGTTTTCCTTGTGAGAAATCTGATTTGCTGAAGTTTCAGCAGGTTGTTCGCTATTTGCGAGAAGCACGTTTGACACTAGTACAGCGTACATAATACAATTAAACTATTGCAACCCTCGGGCTCGGAAATTAATTTGGGACTGAAAGGGTTAAGAAAATTAAGCACATAAAAAAAAATCTTGCCAATATCAACGTTTAAATTTTTTCTCTGATTAAAAATAAAAATTAATATTTAAACATATGAACTAATAAATATTTTTGAAAATTTCTTGACGTAGAAGTATTCTCTGGGAAAGATGAGCGGTATTTTTTTTTGTTTGAGAAATTTATCATAACAATGACGCATTGAGAAGGAATTTCTGTAACATTGATTCCCCATTTAAACTGCGTAGCTTCAGATTTGGCCAAACACAGCTTAAGCCCTGGCGGGACTTTTACATTTTTAAGAACACACATGTTAGGCGAAACGAATTTAGGAGAAACACGGTTAAGAAAAACTAAATAGAGCAAAACGCAGCTAGGCGACCCGCTTTTACGGAAAACTAAGAGTGGTATTACCTAGTAACCCCGCTGCTTTCAGTTGATAAGCTTATCTGCTCGTCGCGTGTCTTTCAGCTTGGGAGCCGTTATCCAGGTGAAAGTTACAACCGCCGGCTGTGGGGCTAAGCGGCAACCCTAGTAAACAATTTTAACATCCCACGGGCTGGTCATGAAGTATTTCAACGGTCTCTCCTAATGCTGCAATATATGCATTTCCAGGTAGCTGAATTTCTCGCAGATTAGGTCTGTAAGAGAAGGATAATATTACACGATATGTAAGCCAACGAATTAAACTGCAGATACCACTTTGTAATTATATCCTTTTTCTTAAGCGTTTCGGTAAACAAAAAAAATGTTATTTTATAATTGCACTGCATATGCACTGTTCAACTTGTAGACATTATTTATTACTATTTTTCCTCTCATTAAATGTTTTTAGATCTCATAGTTTTTGCAAAATGACGTGTCAAAGTCAAAATGTTACTTTTTGTGTAATGTACAAATAATAGCAAACCAAACTATTTGCAGAACGTTTAAAACGGACAATTGAAAAGTCTTTTCTTAATTCATTTTAGGGTATGCTTAGCTAAAGATATTTTACAAAGTTCAGGGCAGCAAAAGTTGTGAAATATGCGAGAACTTCCTAATTTTTTGAAATTTTACAAACATTTCCTTGTATTATTTTGTACACGTTTTGAAGTAGCTCTCGTCATTTTCTTCCAGTGTGGATTACCTCAGTTCTGTACCTAAGTTAGTTTTTATTATTTGTACATTTTTAAAACACTAAAATTATGATATTTATGTGTATCCATGTGAAAACTAGGCCCGCAATTTGTTTTGGCTTATTAAATAGGAATTACTGATAATGTATACAAGTTGAAAAGTATGTGGTGCTAATATAAAATAACAAATTTGTCCTTGGCCAACACCCTTAAGGACACTGCGTAGCACAGCCCTAAAAAGTGCTATTTTTAACCAAATTTTCTGAATTTTTCTCTTTGATTATCTTTAATATGATAAAAGTAAAAATTGGCGGCTGTAGATAATTTTTTTGTACCTTTCCTGGGAATACGATGTATTCCCAGGAAATTTGCTTGCTGAGAAACTGGCGTGAACACTGAGTTTATAGATCATATTTTACACAAATGACATCCAATCGTGGTACACGTTCACACGAGTGTACATACGTTAGCATCAAGTAGCCCCAAATATTACGTAATCTATTTTATTACCATTTCTACACACGCGTAATGAAGGTTCAGATAACTAAATAAATACATTTCGAAAGTAACTGGTGACAATTGCCGATTTTGATAGGCCTGCTCTCCTCAAAATTTTATTCATACTTCACCGTGTGTTTGTCTTATTTTCAGGTATTTTTATTCATTACACATAAACAATCATACTGGGGGTATAGAAGACGAAGAAATGGATTTCTGGCAGCACGATGACCAAAAATATTTATCATATTTGAACTATACGTGTAAAAGTGATGTCTGCTTCCTTTCATGTTAAATATTCAACAAAAATTAAATTCTCGTGTTTATAGAACGCAGGCCTTACATTTAATTTACAGGGAGATATTGTGCAGATTAGAGGGAAAATGTGGATATTATTTGGTGACAAGGTGCATTTATTCTTAGCAAGTAAAAATTGAGTTTAAATATTTATAAATCAATGCGTCCAGGATGAACAAATATCACGGCCTAGCCTGGATTGTTGGGAAGTGTAGAAGTGTAAAATTTTCTCTCAAGATCTTTTTAACGATGGATCGGGTGTAGGGTTGCCAACTGTCGCCTACTGTACGGAATTTCCCGTATCGTGGCGCCGAAAGAATTATCCCGTATGGACCATACACTAAAGATAAGGTAAACCGCTTATCCGTATTCTGTGCATGTACCCAACGTTCACCTACCACAAAGGATCACAACTACCTAAGTCACACGTCCAACAGTGCTACACGTGTTTGTTTATATCTTAATTTTTAAATTACAAGCACTATTGTATGAATAAAATACTTATACCAGTTTTAATTTAACCAAACTGCTTTACAAATTGGTCAGCGGAAGTATACATGCTTCAAAAAGCATTCGTTTACAAATCAGTTTACTAAACCTTAATTCCAAAGCATGCCATTTTCGCTAGTCGTGTTGGCAGAAAGGCAGTTCGATGTTGGGGGCACGGAGATTGGTTGTGCGCAGCCAGCGAGGTCGCTCTACCTCATCTTTAGTCTATGGTATGGACGTAGGAACGGGACGTCATGTATCCCGTATCTCAGACTTCTTCGAAAACAAACTGAACATTTACAAAGACGGTGTCAGTGACAACAGGTACGTTTTCTCTGGCGCTCTTACCTACTGGCCTCAGATAGTTGCAGGACGCCTACAGGTGGCATTCGTCAAGTGCGTTCGTGTAAGTAGCGCCCACCGTGATGTGTACAGGTATTTCCATCCACTCTGCGTTGGTGTCGAATTAAATCTAATTCAATCCCGCACTGAATTATTACTATGGTTGCAACCAATACTTTGTTGTTTTACGTATATGTTGAGAGAAAATGTTGACTGATAGGATTAAGTGGGCCGCCTACCTGGTGCTTGAAATTGTTGCAGTGTTTGAAATACAGGTTTTTCCAACACAAGGAATACACGCTTCACGCGAGGCCTGTGGAGTGTTTTCAAGACGTCACGTTCATTACCAACTTCATTTCACAGCACTCCGACAGCTTTACACGTATTATTCAATGCACTGTATCTCAAAATATTCCAGTCGGATACGTAGATAGAAAAACATTCAAGGGTTCTGCGTTGGACCATGACGAACTTCCCATCAATAAGATAATAGGGTCATGGCTTGGAGTCGCATAGGTACACGTGGCACGTCGAGAGAACTGCTCACCAGTTCAGAGCCCTGCACGTAGCGGCGATGGCGCACTCAATGAGCGTGGCAGTGTCACCCTTATCGCTCCCACGCTTCTGAGTCTCGAACGTGGAACATAGTTCCAGGTAAACGGGACCATTAAAACTGTAATTTTTATATACAATTTTCCTTGATCATTTCATCATAGTCGATTAGTTGGAAGTGTGCCTTATGGCCAGGCGCACGTGTTTTTCGCGAAAAAGATTTCAAGATCAGTTGTACTTTCGTGGTTGGCTGATTTTAAATGCCACGTGCCTCAAGTGTCTGCCCACAAATCATGGATGTTCAGTAACTGAGTATTTTATTCTGATTAACCCGGTCAAATATAGGCTGTTCACTGTAAAGTGAGCACTTCTGAGGCCCTAGTTACATTTTTTCTTTCAGCCATTTATTATCCTTTAACCACATTTTGTAATAAATATTGCCGTTTAAGTAATAAAGGCCGTGTGTATATTCCACCGCACTCGAAAGTTAACGTCTAAGGCTGAAATAAAATACATTTGTTGGCTATTATTCAAGTGAGGGGGCTTTCAAAAGTGCTGACTTTACCGTGAATAGCCTATGAGAACATGTCTTCTGACGTAGATGCGTGGCCAATAACCAAAGGAAGTTGTGGTTGTGGGCATACGATATTGAAGTATAGCACGAGCATAAATATTTTCGCGCAAAATACGTGGCCCTACTTATGGCAGATCAGAAATAATTGGTAACACTAATCGGTAGGCGTTAGAAATCCGTAAAGTCTCCTTTACTTATTGAAGTATGCGTAAAAACGGCGCGTATGTTTTACGAAAGAAACTCGCACAGCTGGTTAAGGCGCCTGTCTACCTGGAACTTTTTCCCACGTTTAGGCGGAGAAGCGCGGGAGCGATAAAGGCGACACTGCCACGCGCATCAAGTACGCCATCGCCGCTAAGCGCAAGGCTCTGAACTGGCGTGCAGCGTTCTCGTCGTGCTGCGTGTGCCTATGGGACTTTCAGCGGTGACCATATAATTTTATTAGTGGGAAGTCTTTAGGAAGATTCAGTACAGGCCCCTATAGTAGTTTTGTATGTATCTGATGCGTGCATTTTGAACTACAGCGCCTTGGAAAGGCCGGTTTTTTTTTTGCGGTTTTGGAGTACTCTGAATTGATGTTTCTAACGTACGTGATATTCTGAAAGTACTTAACAGCTCTCGTGTGAAGTGTGTGTTCTTTTCNTAAGGCCGGTTTTTTTTTTTTGCGGTTTTGGAGTACTCTGAATTGATGTTTCTAACGTACGTGATATTCTGAAAGTACTTAACAGCTCTCGTGTGAAGTGTGTGTTCTTTTCGTAGATCAGCACGTTGGACGCACGCTTAATAGTTTCGTTGAAAATAGCGCTTTTTAAAGCGCTACTTTTATATTCTACCTTTTGCTTATTTATTTATTTTACGACTTGTAAAAATCGATATTACCACACACACAGTCTCTACTGGGATATGTATAGCTATGCTGACGTAGTTGGGCTACACTTCGGAATTGCTACGCGCATGCGCTAATTGTCGCTGCAATAGAAAATAATAAGACTTCAAGCCACTGACGTACTTTTCCCGCGAGTTCATTGCCAACATTAGTGCAGATATGTCGGGCAGTTACAGCAGATATTGCTATCAATAGTTGATTTCTAATATGCTCAGTTTACTAAAAATCATATATACACGCTTTAATATGTTAGGTTCACAGTTGCGTGAAATTTGAATTGGCTACGTTATTTGCCGTTTACTGTACTAAAGCTATGCATGTATGTATAGTTGCGTAAATACGCATATAAGTATATAAATATCTGCAAGTGTCGTTGAATAATCAACTTTCCGACAACAACAAATGTGTAAAATATTATGTAAGACCCTTGTTGGGAAAATAATTGTGTTCTGCAGAGTTTGAAAGGAGGAATTTTATTACTGATATGATCGACTGCGATGTTCATTTCTGGTAAATCGATCTTCCTGTGTGGCGCAGTGTGTCTGTGGCCGCGAAGATGGCGCAGCGAAACGATCGAACAAGGTCGTTAAAAAGGAATATAGTTCCTGCTCGTCTGATGCAGGCAACTGCGAGAGTGATAAATCACGTGGTGAGATCGCCCACGGCGACACACCTTCGTCGTCGGCGGCATCACAGCAGCAGTTACGATCTGCGGAGCTTGGTCCGATGTCTGTCGTTGCGATAGTTCGTCGCTGTTTATTACAGCTATAACTCGTGTAGTATTAGTACCCCCCAGGACGAGGCGAGGCCAGGATTACGATGGTCTTGTACACGTTACACGTGACACGTTACACTTCTACGCGTGCGTAGAACGTAGTATTCTTAATTGCTCTGCAATGATGCTTCACTTAAGCAAGAATACTTCGTGCATTGAATATAAATGCCGGGGGAAAAAGAGTTGTTGCTTTTTAGTTTGAAAAAAATCTGAAAATTAAAATTACAGGCCCATTTTTGTTATAATTTCCTCGTGGAAAATAATATATTACGGAAGTTCGGCGTCCGTGATTAATACTAACTTTGAAAACGACTAGGAGGCGGACATAACCTCCAAAATAAAATGTATCTCGGAAATGCAGACGTGTTTTTCGTGAATATGCGAATAAATCGTCGGTAGTAAAGACATGAATGTAGAGACAATTAAATTGTGTTTCGTGAATTACTTAAAATTGCTAACTTAATTATAAATATTATGCATTCCATGCAATCAATTTTATACTTCTGAGAAATATAATTAATAAGCTGAGGCAATGTAAACACTCTGTAAATATTTACGAATTAAAAAACAAAATAATCCTAGCTTAACTACTATTATCATTTCGTCCTCCTTTCCGGGAGAAGATTATATATGCGGTAAATTAAAAACATGAGCCGACGACTTTGCGGAAAAAAAAAACAAAATTATGAACAGCAAAGATAACACAAATTCTTCCCTATTGTGTTTGGCTGGCAAGATCACGTGGTGCCGAATCACGTTTCACGTATCAAGCAAAAACTTCGCATTGACAAGCTTGTATTTACGCGAACGCACTTTTTTGCTACCGTATGTAAAGCGATCGTGATATAGACATGGGCGTCGGCTGT
>NQII01006388.1:33282-124881 GCA_002778355.1 Clitarchus hookeri
GTGCAGTTCTCTCCTCGTCGCTCGTCGTTCCTCGTATCTGACTCTCTCGTGACTCCGGCATAACTCCCGACTCCGTCGTAACTTCGTCGTAACTGTCTTGTCGCTGCTGCTCCATCGTTAACGTCTCGTAACTCTCGCATAACTGACCTCAACTGTCCTTCACTCTCGTGTAACTCTCTTAACTGTCGCGTAACTGACTTAACTGTCCTCCGTGGCTCCTGTATATATACGTTTCTGTTCTATTTTCCATAGAACTCGGGACTTACCCTCTCGTGTTTGCGGTGGGATAGGGGTAGGCGGGGTGCACTGTTTTTCCCCGATTTGTAATTTCTTGTGGCGAGGGGCGATAATATGCCCGGGACTCCCCGCGTTCGCAGCGTCACGTCGTGACTCAGGCAACATGACAGGTGCAGTTGGTTCGAGCTCGGGGATTCCTCTGGTCGTTAGGCCATCGGTTTACGGCGTGGGTAAGAATAGCGTCGCCACTACTGGTAGGTATGAGTGGTATGTGTCAAGGTAACCTCAAACTAAATCTTTACGAAAACATTATTAGCAGCTAACTTCATTCAGTAAGCCAGCAATCACGATTTGTTTACTTCGTTCAGAGTCGGGGCATATGGGCTACTCTCGGTTTTAACATGGCCGCCCGGCCGGCCAGTTCTAAACGCACGGTAAAATTCGAGTTCGTAGGCGCACGCTTTTGGCGCCATATTTGAAAAACCAACATTCGCATTCGCATTCGCATTCGCGAATGTCGGAGGTGAATATTCGCATTCGCATTCGCATTCGCGAATGTGGAAAAATCGACATTCGTTGCATCACTAGTTCCTACCATACTGCAATCTGCACTTAATCTAGCCTCGTTCTTTTCGTCACCAAAACCGCTGGCTCATAGTTTGAAGCATTACGCCTGTCTGGCTGTCTGCAGGATGAAAAACACGTTCAGTTCCTAACGGAAAAGAGGTAATGATGCTTCAAGCGTCGCAATGGCGTCTTAATGCTTCGTGGATTCTGTTTCTCGGCGCGTATACCATACCTCGATTTAGGCGTATGCTTTATTTCGTACTTATAACTGTGTTACAAAAAAGGGCTACAACACACTTTAATACAAGATTCGTTGTAAGTAAAAATATCTGCCTAGGTGCCCAACATATGAATTTAAATTATTTTTTATTTATTTGGTAAGACTAATAGTGCCAACACCAATAAGAAAGCTTATTAACACGACATGATATGTGATATCTCAATCTAAGAATTGCACACGTTCATGAAAGACAATGCAAAATGCAATGCACGTCGTAGTATACAGCATTGAAAGAACTAGTAGACTCCGCGTTTTAAGAGAAAATCTTAGCATGTTGTACAGAAAACATAATCGAGTACTGTTAGTACTATATACTGCATGTGCTAGCATCGGTTATCGATAAGTCTTTACACTGAACGTGAATTTTAATCACGACAGCCATAGGCAATATAAGCACGTTGAATGTTGGTGCCACAATCAATTGCCGTAATTTTTATATGAAATAATGTTTTCGTAATATTTAAAACAAGCAACCAAAAATGTATACTGTACATTCAAAATTGTGCACATTTGCATTGTCAAGTTCTGTTGATAAAATATAACCATATAATGGTTTTTATTACCATTTTTATCTCCACATTTCTGAAATAATGATATAATAGTCTGGCACCATCCTGCAGCACTCTGAAATTGATCTGTATGGCTTATTGCGAGCCGGATATTACGACACACCATTCAATTCGTACTATTTCACTCCAGTACAGGTCCTGGAATACTAACTCAACAAGGCTTCTTACTGGCTGGACATGAAGCAAGGAAAGTATTAAGAGATTAGAGCGTCCTCCATCCTCTTGGGGCAAGGGACAGGCTAATGCCTGGTCAATGAGATCCAAGAAAGAACGCGATGAAGAGGAGCAGAGGACACGAGCGGGTAGAAATACCATCGTACAAAAGCCTTCCAGGAATCAGGGCAAGGTAAGGTACTATTTATTGCCTTTTGTCATTGTCACACACTTGAATCCTTGAAACGTGATGTGAGTGGAATATTACTGCCTACTTGTACGGTAATAGAATATGAAGAAATGAGAGAAAAATCCTTGCAGATAAATTAAATATATTCGGTTGAACTGGCAAAAATGCAGCTATGATTTTTAAAAAATTCTCTTAATCAAGGGATGAGCTTGACCCCCCCCCCTTTTTTTTTTGCCGGCCCATTGCCAGACACTCTTGGGGAGGGCTATGCCCACCCCCGTCAACGCCCATGAAAACCCCGATTCAAGGTATATACGTGTTAATTGTAACGTTTTACGTGAAACGTGAAGTCACCTTAATAACGACCAAACACTGAGTGGCGGCATGTCGAGGCAGGATCCGAATATTCAACCCAAAATTTAAAAAATTGTTTTATTTTTCCAAAAATTATTTGCAAACTAGTTAATAAAAATAATTTTTGTAAACTACACGTAAATTATGTCATATTAAAACGTAATTTAAAAATTTTAAAACTAATGCCGAATTATTTTTAATACTGTATAGTTGAAATTTATAGACTTGAAGACAGGTACATTATTTCATTTGTAGTGTTACAAAAAAAATTCTGATGACTCATTTCCAATGAATGATCAGTAAAGCGTATATAATATGTTTGCTGTGTATCCATTCCAGGGCAGCAGCTTGTATTACTCCGCCTGTCCCACACTTGAAGTGTACTCATGTTGGACGCCACCAACACCTGCGTCATAAACAATTAGCTGACAGATTAACGCACTTTTTGCTTTCACACTATAAAGCAATATTTATTTTTGTTACCTACTTGTTAGCAATTCTTTGTATTTAGCGCTCAATATATAAATCACCGCACATTTCTGCCTGCTCTTTTAATTTTTTTGACACTCGGTAACGCTTCAGCCAGACGCACCGCGTCCGCCATCTTGCACAACACTGGTTACGTGATACGTCCTAACACTGAAACGAAACAACAAATTAAAATAATTTCCAAGCTGCAAGCACAAGCACATTTGCATGCAGACAGAATATTATTTTTTAAGAGAGCATTAATTGTCGCAACTTATAAATTAAATCGCCAAGTTTTATTTTTTAAAATTACGAAATGCCGCCGGAACTATTATCTGTAGGACGAATAGTAGGCCAATGGCACTGGCTTTGTCACTGGCAGTGTTTATCTCTGAAGTGTGACAAGAATTAAAGACCGGAGTCGGTACGGTGAGGCAATACCACCCACCAGCCAACGGCTGATTGAATTTTCCTAAACTCTTTAATAGGTATAACCTAGGAATCTTAATTATTTGTATTGCTGAAATTTTAAAGAATAATTGCTAACCTACTTAAATAATGCAAGTTTACGTGGCCTACTGTCGCACTACTTGTGTGGAAAAATTGGAGGTTTTCCCCCGATAAATGGAATGAAAGTTTAATTTTCTCATGTGCTTGTATCTTAATAAATCACACACAAAAATTTTATGTATTAGCGCATTCTATGATAATCACAGATATTTTCAATTTACTCAGTAAGATTGAAAATCTTCAGGATATATTATGTCCTATCCTAAAATATATCCACGGCTTTTATGTTGAAAATATGTGACTATAATTTAATTAATATAAATTTAGATGTACTACAAAAGCGTAACTTGTCCTGAATCGAGTGGGAATCGGTTCATTGTTTCCCGAGATATGGCGCCATCTTACAAATTGTTGGAGAAAAAAGGCTCTGTGTAGACACATTTGGTGTTTGTATTATATTCTGCCAGCGTACAAACTTTAGTTTAAATTGGTAACATAGTTTCGTGGATATAAAATACTACGCTAAAATGATTATATGGTCACAATTTTGAAAATAAGTGTTTGAATCACTTAAAACGTAAAAGTTGATTTGGTACTACTTGTTTGCCAAATTTGGAAGGAATCGATTAAATGTTTCCGAAGATATTACAAAAAAAAATATTTTTTTATGTGGCACTATCTTACGAAACTGCCGACAAAATAGGTTATGTAGATTAACATATCTGTTAATCTTAACAGATTATTTTAGCAAACAAAGTTTGGTCAAAAATGGGCAGACAACATGGTGGAGGTAAATAAACCAAAATTAGTTACTTGACTGCCATTTTGAAAATAAGTGAATAGTACATATACATCGCATAATTTTTCATGGCCTAACACGGTATTACTCTCGTTCCAAATTTGGTGGGAATAGGTTGTGTGTTTTCCTAAATATAATTTAAACCTTAATTTTAGATGTAATGTTATCTTTCAAAAGGGCAGACTAATAAGAATATTGAAGTATAAATTCAGTTGTTATATGATGCACTTCCAAAATATTGAATTTGGTTGAAATTACTTAAGTTTCTGAGTTATAACACAGCGCCGCAATTTTTCAAATGGCTGCCATTTTGAAAATAAGGGCCCATAACGGCTGAAAACTATAAATGTCGGATATCCTTGCCAAATACTATATGTAAAGCAGCCTGTTTTTCGCGAAAAGAATCCAGAACTACTTGTTTTCCTAAACACTAGAGTTCAGATCCACTTTCGTGATTGGATGGTTTTAACTGTCACGCATTGCAGGTATCTGTCCGCAAATCACAGACACCCAGTGCCCAAGTTACCTAATTCTGATTGGCCCAGTCAGGTAAGGAACTGTCTCCCGAAAGAGATGTATGGCCAATAACCAAAAGAAAAGCTGCACCTATGTCATAGAACATTGGAGTTCCAGCCTTCGCGTAAATCTTTTCGCGATAATAAGGTGACCTTAACTATATGTGTCCCGAGCTTGCTGAAATTCTGTTCACGGGTTCAGAAGTTTTTTTGTCACACATCTAGACACACACACTAACACACAGGCATACACGCACATACCCACAGATTGGAAAGTTGGCTAAAAACTAAGATCTGCAATATTTCCGAAAGACGCCATCAGACGGCATGTAACCGTGACAACACGTGCTTTCCTGGGAACGTTTTACCTGTAGCCCTATCATTAAATGACAAAATAAAATTTTTAAAAATANATGACAAAATAAAATTTAAAAAAAAAAAGGGGGTATTTTGAACAGCTAAATAAATCTGCACCGAAATTTAGATATCAAGAAATGTTGTGAAAACACCCCTTCCTGCTATTTTGTATTTGAAAATATATAACAGTGACGAAACAAGAAAACCAGAACTATTTTTCGGACATGAAAACTTTCATAAATTTAGCTTTAAAGCATACGCCGCTAAAAAATATGAGACAGTTTTTAAGCAAGTGTCACGACTATAACTTCACTCCGTTTAACGACTGTGGGACAGCCAGGAGTGTTACTTTTGTGCCCTAAGAAGCCTGTCTAGTAAACATTCTAAGAGCCTCAAGGTCACGTCTGCTCATAAGGAAGCATTGCGACGGCGATGGAAAATAGCATAACAAGCTTCGCGTGTATCCCGTTTCCTCGGAATTTCAGGCGGTGATTTTGAGGTTAAATACAGTAATTTGTTCAGAAAAATTACAGCATTGTCGCTATACTTTATAATACTTTTTTTTACACGAGAATAAATTAGTAAACAGCGATTTTTGCTGGCTTCGACAGTTTTCAACGACCACATTTTTGTCTCAATAACGAAATTTATAAACTGGCAACAAAATACCGACTTTCGTTTCTGCCCTAAAAAAATATTTACAGTGAAATATTACGTAGTTTTTTTTTAAATTAGAATAGACAGAACTGCTTACAACGATGTTCATTTGACAATCAGGAAGGCCACTTATAGGGAACCGCTGTTAAAAATGTCTAAATGCTCATTTATTAGGTCTGTAACGGTAGGATAATATTACACGTGATGAAAGCCATTGGATTAAAATTCAAAATCCACTTGCAAAGAAAGCTATAAAAATGCTGTTTATAACCATTCTCACTGTATATTTTTTCTCTTTGAGTATACTTAAAAGAGTAAAAGAGAAAAATGGCCTCTGTAGATGATTGTTTTTTTACCTTTCCTGGAAAAAAATCTTTTTCCCAGAACATTTATTTACTGAGATACGTGTACACACACGCAAAGACTGCTATTACATACAAGGTTTTACAATAGAGTTGGAGTTGTCACCCGGTTTTATAGTCTATTCGTGGTTTCTTCACGCTTTTTTAATCAAACCTTCGAAAGATCACCACATGCATGATGTTTTCGGTTGCTTCCTATATATGTTGTGTAGCACAAACGTATTATACTTGCGTTAACATGAAAGTACCTTATTTTTGGTTAAGTTTAACATATATTTTATTTATAAATGTTAATTTTTAATTAAAATGAATAAAAACAGGTAGAAAATAGGTATGTTGGTAATGCGTAGTACGGAATAGTTCTTATATAAAATTGTATTACACTGAGTGTGCGCGAATGCGGTGCGCTGGCCCTTTGGTGTAAGTTACTTGACTTGGTTAAGATTTGTTTGCACGAGGCGGAGGAATATCCTGGAAGTAGAACTTTAGCAGGGTTTCAGGAAAGTGTGAAGAAACCGTGAATGGACTATATCTAAGATGTTCTCATACTACAGGTAATATACATACGCGAAACTACTTCAGAAGTAAATGAAAAAATTTATACTTTTTGTATACAAGCCAATTGCGATCACCCTACGGATATTTTCTGTCTCGTCTTTATGAAATACGTCAATAATTGTACTATACCTTATATGTTTTCCTAATGTCAATGCAAGGATATACGTCCCTTGTTTCGTTGTTAATTACGTATTTTAATTTCAAATACAATTTCAGAAAATTTTGTGCTTGACCGTTAGTTAGGGAGTGTTACCATTAACTTGCTTTTATTTCGGTGCAAATAGCTTTCTTCGTGTTTTACAGCGGGGTATAGGCCTAAACGTTGTCTACCTGCGTAAACTGGTGAATAAAAACGCAGGCACAGTACATCAAAATCAACAGGATAGCAGGTTTCAAACTACGCTGGAAACGGGGAAAATAAAACAATTGGGTAACGGATTATTGGATCATCGACATCATCAGAGAAAAAAAAACTTGGCAAAGCACTGCAGTACTCCATACCGATAAAATACATCCACAATATTCATATCGCATTTGTCCGTGTGATCAAACACAGCACTCATCAAAGTGAGTTAGTTAATTATGAAAACTCAGTTTTGCATTCACGCCAAAATTATACTCTACAATTTTTTAAGTTTTTGACGCCCACGGTCCTATACATAAGTAATTTTCAAACATAAAAGCTAAAATTACACAAGCGTATCCAACCAATAATTTTAATAACACGTAAAGTTTTAGTACATCTTGAACAAGTCTGCCATTTCCATTACCTCTGATGTAGTGTCTCACTTAATGTTTATCAAGATGTAGACTAAAAACTAAACAAATTTATAAATGTATATAAGGAACTTTATATTTAACATTAAAAAACTAAACTAGAAAGGAGATACTTCAAAAATTGTACAATAGTGTTGCAGTTATAACACTCATACGTGTTAGTAAAATTTGTGCCTTTAGGCTTAAAGGAAACTCAAAGAAAGATTCAGTCGGCAAGTTCCTTCGAAGCACAAAAGGTTATAATTTAAACGAATAAATGATTAAATAAAGGGCCGGGGGCGGGGGAGAGTGAAGCGAGCAAAAAAATATAGACCCAACATAGAATTCCTGAAAACCATCTTTTTTCTTAAGCCTGATGCACACGGGGCGATTTTTCTTTCGAGTTTCACTAATATATTATTTGAGAGCTGGGCAAAGAGCTATACAACTTCGCGTGGACCGCCCCCGGTTTTTGCTGCACATGGTATGGGTTTCCTTGCGAGTTACTCCGTCAACTAGTAACACTGGCAGCCATAACAATGTTTGACAGCGAGCGAAAATTGTATACAATTAGCGAAACGGCCCAGCTTCGCCCAGCAACAATTTAGTTTTTACGACAATACTTTGGAAGACAAAAAAGGTAACTGTGGCTCATCCATAAAAGATAAAACATACGCTATGGCGAACATTTCTGTAGACCTTTTTGAGAGCTACAATTCTGTAGTACATTAATTTGATGTATCTCTTATGGTTTAGTCAGCGCAAGCCATTTAAGCGCCCTAAAAGCGGTTTCTTACGACTTTATTACAAACGGTTCGACATTTCTCTACTATCCGTACATTAAATATAAATGTATTATATAAAAAACCTTCCTCTAGAAATTATCTAAATGATGTTGAAAACCGCATCAAAACCCACCAAGTAGTTTAGAAGTACAAAGCGAATGCACAGACAGACGCGGATAAGCGACTTTGTTTTATACTATTTAGAGATGTNAAGTAGTTTAGAAGTACAAAGCGAATGCACAGACAGACGCGGATAAGCGACTTTGTTTTATACTATTTAGAGATGTACTCTGTACGGCGAAGAATGTTTGCTGTTATTACATTTATTTCAGTTTTGGATTATGAAAATAAAAAGTGTAGACGAAATAAACGAATGTGGACAAGAGGATGGTTAGCCTCAAGGAACCAATACAGGAGTGTCCTGGCAATGCTGCTCGAAGAATCGGGGTGAGTACACAGATAACCTCAAAACTGTATACAAACGTGTTTCATCTATGCATCTATTAACAATGTTATCCGTTCTTTTGGCCACTTTTCCATGCCCTTAGCTTACGAAAATACCGCCAAAACAATCACGTTTGCACGTAAATAAAGTCACGTGACAGGTTTCCTTGTTCGCATTGGCTGTGANAAAATACCGCCAAAACAATCACGTTTGCACGTAAATAAAGTCACGTGACAGGTTTCCTTGTTCGCATTGGCTGTGAGCGGAAACTAACAATTAAATACGTAGAGAAAATAGCACCATTTCAATGACCAAAAAGTTGTAGACTTGCCAGCCAAACTGCACGAAGGCACCGGTATTTCCAGAGGACGGGCACGTCCAGCAGCAAGCAAGACTCCACGCATGCAATATCGTAAGGAAAATCGTTTCTTGTGCGGGTAGTCATGAATTATCATCCTATAGTCGTGGATTAGCATCCTCTAGTCATTGATTATCATCCTCTAGTCATGAATAAACANTCATGAATTATCATCCTATAGTCGTGGATTAGCATCCTCTAGTCATTGATTATCATCCTCTAGTCATGAATAAACATCCTCTAGTCATGAATCATCATCCTATAGTTATGAATCAACCTCCTCTAGTCATGAATCATCATCCTCTACTCATGAATCATCATCCTCTAATAATTAATTATCATTCTCTAGTCATGAATCATCATCCACTAGTCATGAATAAACATCCTCTAGTAACGAATCATCATCCTCTAGTCATGAATCAACATCCTCTAGTCATGAATTATCATCCTCTAGTAATTAATTATCATCCTCTAGTCATGAATCATCATCCTCTAGTCATGAATCATCATCCTCTAATAATTAATTATCATTCTCTAGTCATGAATCATCATCCTCTAGTCATGAATAAACATCCTCTAGTCATGAATCATCATCCTATAGTCATGAATCGACATCCTCTAGTCATGAATTATCATCCTCTAGTCATGAATCATCCTCAATGGAAAATAACAGTGCGCAGGCCTAGAGGAAAGTGGGTACTTCAGCATTTTTGTCCTACACAAAGAGATCTGCAGCGGAGCAAGTGAACATCCACGTCCAGTTTCCAGGAGACTGTGACGTGTCTTCCGGCGGATGTAGGAGCCGCCACGATCAGATCAGACCAACGCGACGTCAGGCTGGGCGCGTCACTGAGTTCTGATAACACGAAGCTCCGGCACGAGACGTCTGTAATGAGTAGGGCAAGAAGCCGATCAACTTGAGTGGCCTAGGGAGATGTGAAGTCAGGAGTACCTACGTTTAATATCATCTGTGAAGATATGGGGCCGAGGTGGCATAGTGTCCAGGGTGCTCGCCCCCTTCCCCACCACGGGGATCCGGGTTCGATCCCGGTACCTCTACTCCCGGATTTCTGCATGTGGAAATCGTGCTGGACGATACCGCTTGCGGGCGGGTTTTCATCGGGGTTCTCCCGTTTCCCCACACTTGCATTCCAGCGCAGCTCCATCCTAGGGTCTCATTTCATGTCATGTCTTGGGATGACGAGGACCTACGGGTCCCAGCTTGAAATCCCGTCATTAGGAGGGCGTCGCCTAGCCCTGGGTGCACTACCCTCATGAAATTTATGTATTTACTTATACGTGATGATTACAAGTANGGAGGGCGTCGCCTAGCCCTGGGTGCACTACCCTCATGAAATTTATGTATTTACTTATACGTGATGATTACAAGTGTAAAAATTTCTGTGTCAATGTTTAAAATTACACATATTTGTTGAGATAGAAGAATTCCTGTCATTCGCCTGCCTTGGGATAGACCCCAGGCCGGCACAGCTGCAATAAGCATAGCATTAGCATAACATGGTAGTATACACAATAGTTAAAAGTGTGATTCAATACAACAAGCCACAATCGTGCATAGCGCTAAGTTGTTCCCTGACCAAAACACTATAGATANTAAAAGTGTGATTCAATACAACAAGCCACAATCGTGCATAGCGCTAAGTTGTTCCCTGACCAAAACACTATAGATAACCATTTGGTATAACTCTGCTTGTTGCTACTGCTGTGTGTCACTGGTTTGTCATTCAGAAGCCCTGAATACTCTACTGCCTTTTCTAATGAGACATTTGTTCACGGAATAAAAATTTGTGTGTAGTGACTAAATTCTGCGCTTCTTTGGTTAATTTCTGGAGTATGTCTGTCACAGAAATTGTGGAAAACTTTTGAAATTGCAAAAATTAAACACAAGAAATTTAGTGTTCAAAAACCTTTATTGTTTAATAAATTTTTTATTGACAAATAAAACATTATGAACTATAGCAACATTCATTCCTCAAACACTAAAGAAATAGTTTATAAAAACTAACACTGCAAATGTTATATCAATTGTGGCCAGGACACTGTGTTTGTGTTGTGGGCTATTTGTGTTAATCGTAATAACTTGAATGCATACTATTTATATCCGTTGGGTCTATGGGTACTTTTTTGGCTGCATTTGAAACATCTGTGTATTTTAAAAACGTCAACAATATCTGCAAAAGTTGCAAAACGTGTATACATTACAAAATAATCATAACAAACTTTACAATTTAAACTGTACATACTAACAACACTAGAAAACATAAAAAAATAAAATTTTATAATAACTAAAATAATATGTCCAGAACGTCATATGACAATGTCTGACAAAGCATAAGCAGTGTCTACGTAAGCTTATAACAAACAAAAATTACAATAACTCTAGTAGCAAAACCACTGTTTTCGTTCACAAATAAATTTACACAAAGAAACAAAAACAAGCCATGTGGACCGACGGTTAAACCAATAACCAGTTAAATCTAAGATATTTAGGAGGGCGACCACTCATTCGTGGAAGTCTTGTAAAATTTCAAGCAAAACTTTCTATATTAGAAAGAGGGTCCACGGTCAGCCATAAAATACTTTTTGTCGCGATTATACAGGAGTATTTTCTGAAGCCCTGCCTTAGCTTTACTTTGAGGGTATTCCCCCGTCTCATTCAAACAAAGCTTAACTAGTACATCAAAGGACAACGCACCGCATTTGTGCGCACTCACTTTAATAATATTTTGAATGAGAACTATTACTTATTAGGCATTATCAACATATATTTTCTTTGTTTTCATTCATATTAATTAGAAATAAAATGTGTATTTATAGATAAAATATAAGTAAAAGTTAAACTTAGTAAAAAAAAATAACTTTGTGTTAACAGAAGTAAAAAAACACTTGTGATACATTACATATTTCGGAAAACAACCAAATGTGTCTTAAATGGGGTTATTTTTCAAGAGTTCGATTCAAAAATTATGAAGATACTACGAATAGACTGTACGCATGTTCTGTTTAATGCCATGTGACTAAAATCTTAAGTAACAGAACTGATGTGCAAGAAGATAAAGTTCTGGAAGCGGATAAAACTTTCGAGTTGTAATCTTAATTACTGGAATGTTGACAACCTTTTCTGTGCACTATCGCCAGATCGTTTCTTGCCAGAAACAAAATGCATGCTATTATTTGCTCCATTAATATTTGTGTTACGAGAACTGGAGTATTCAAGGACCGTAATTTTGCTCACACAATGACATCAGTCCATTATAAGAGCTAATATCACTTGTACGAAACAACAAGCTTGTGGCATGGTCATTTTTCTGCTCACTACCGAGCGGGCAGCTTGATACACTAATATCGATTACATTTCTTTGTGAACACGAAAACGCTCTCAGACAAACGGAAAAATTCGCTTCAAAGAGCAATATTAAGGATAAAAGTGTACTCTTCGGCACTGTACTACTTTAAATATCCTGTACCAGAATTTTCGTACCGAAAATGATTGTAAAAATGGCCATATAATCCACTTTAATTTTGTGAATTACCAATTAGAAAGGGAAATAGAAAAGAGAAACTAGTACTCGGATGTGAGATGTCTTATAAATGCTATTCGAAAGCAGACGACACTAAGAAATATCGATAAATTTGTGAATAAAACGTCCCCCCCCCCTCCCTCTTCCCACGCCCTACGCAAAACTTTTTTTTTTCTTAGCGCTGGTTATTGATTGGCGCTCTATTGGGTGGTATTCATGGTTAAGTATCAAGGCTGAGCTTAAGAAAGTCTTGTTCAAGACAATATTATTTCTCAAGACAGTGTTATTTCCGGTCCACGTTTCATAGTCTGCAAATACACTAACTTTGTGAAAAATGCAACACCACGAGGTTTGTATGCGAGTCCACAAAGCATCAACAGTGGTTGCTAGAGAACCGTGACGAACAAGTCGCCGACCAACCATATCCGAGACATGTTCGATGGGCGACATGTCAGGCGAACTTTCAAGCAAGGGAAGCAGTGGTGCCCGTCTTTAATTGAAGAAGGCTTCCTAAGCTCACTTATAAGCATAGTGGTCTGTAATTTCGGAAACGTTTAAGATACAGCGACAGAATTAATAACATAGGTATCACCCCTGACACCGAAATCGCCGCAGGGTCCAGTATGCCCTAAGCTCACTTATAAGGATGGTAAGATGCAATTTCCTAACTCTTTAATATATAGTCACCAAATTCGTAAAATATGCATAACCATCTGACATCGAAAAGCCCTCAGGGCAAGTGTGCCCTAAGCGCACTTATAAGCACAGTTGATTGTTATTTCCGAACTATTTAAGATACAGTCGCAAAATTCATAACATATAGTCATTGTCCCCGACGATGAACTGGGCCGCAGGGTCAAGCACACCCTAAGTCCACTTATAAGCATAGTCGCCAACCATTGCCCAGAGGATGGTAGGATCAAGTACACCCTAAGACATATTATAAACTAAGTTGTCTACCGTTTCCGACCCACCTTAGGCTATAGTCGCCAAATTCAGAACATAAGATTCACTTCCGACGACGAAAAGGACCGCAGGGTCAAGTACAACTTAGGCCTTCGTATAAATATAGTTGGCCGCTTTTTCTCATCCACAGAAGCTATAGTCACCAAACTCATATCATGGGCATCACCTCCGATTACAAACAGGTTGGTAGGGACAAGTACGTTTTTAGCTATCTTATAAGCATAGACGTCCGACACTTCCCATCCACCGAGGTTGCGACCACCAAATTCATATCACAGACATCACTTCCGACTGCAATCAAGGAGACAATAACAAACAGGCTTTAAGCCCTGTTATAAGCATAGTTGGTCAGCATTTCCACACATTTAAATTTCGGAAACATGTAACAACCGTCCATGCATGTAAAGAAAATAAGGGTATACTCGTACATACATGCACGATGCAAAGTTACCGTTGCATGTAAGAGTGTAGGGTCCAAAATAGCACACATACACATCGGCCTGCACGCACTCGACCATAACCTATCACCGCTCTTGTCGTCTGCTACCACAATTGCCTACCAACTCTGATCCCCCTCAATTACAGCAAGCCTCCCTTCTCCCACCGACATCCAAGCTGTATATATAAATGAGAAATATATATATAAATAAATGTTATCATGGATACCATACAACAAACAACTATAGGTGAAAAAATCAAGATAACAAATGTGCTGCGAGCATGATGCACATAGTCATGGGTAATGGTAAAGTACATATACAGTATCTATAAACGAAAATTATTAGTCCAACACAAGGACCAGCAACCCGGATCTTCGTTAGCATGTATAGCCCTTAACAACCAGCCATTTATTTAAATATTAAAGGTGTATGCAATTTCACCCATAATAAGACATATGTAGTCACAGGTTACATAAAAACACATATGTATTAAAAAGAATAAATATCGTCAGCAATCTCGACTATTGGGTAACCGAGTGTAAAATATATGAAACCGTCATCTACAAGAAAAATCAGTCACGAAACAAACAATAAAGTACTGGAATAAATGCAAGTTCATCACAGGCATGATGTCATAACAAGTAACATTATATTTAAGTCAATATCACAATGGAACCACAGCCCAAAATAGTTGTATCAGTGTTGCTAACACGCCATCACGGGACAGAACGAATGATCACAAGGGCTAACCCCAAAAAAATGGGTACAATGCGTCAAGTACGATACACATTATGCGACTTGTAAAGACTGTGTTCCTTTCCTTCACACAAAACGACATAAAGTTAAACCCTTAGTCGCCACAAGAGAGATGTCACTGCTATGCACCGATACAATTAGATGTAAAAAATAATTATTATAAAAGCAAATAGTTGAACGCAATTAACAACCAGTGTGTATTGCGCGAGCACCGAGCGCTGTATGTTATGTTAGGGAAAAAAAATTAAAATTGGGAAATGCAGGAACGATAAGAGGAAACACGGCTACACACTAAGGCAACAGACATAAAAATAAAATGTAAAGGAAATCAATTATAAGCACTTACCAACCAGCACAATCACATATTACACAAGCAGCATGTGCTGTATGCTTTGTTGTAAGATGCCAGACAGGACCATTCCATCCAGGTTAGTGTAACAGAATAGCAAACGACTTCCTTACGAACCGATTGAAGCAAAACCGTCTAATTTAGAGTACAGCCAAAACTCACAACACTAGCAGCAGAACGCGTCCGACCCGACCGACGTTGTGCGATCAACTAACACCTTGGGAATCTAAGGAAGCCTAGATGGTCGAACGGCGGCGCAAGCACAGTGCAGGTCTCGGCAAGTCGGGAGAGATGCGTTAGGCTCCAGGGTGACAGACAAGCAGAGTCACACATGCACTTCCTTTTACGAGAGGAATTCAGTTATACAGTACAAGGTAACAACTTATCCCATTTTAAATACAATATATACATGTACTTATTTGAATGCATACCATTTGCAGTGCTAGAACTGTAAGCACATACGAAACAATATACATTTAAACCATTTGCTGCGCAAGAGAGACGTCACCGCTACTCTCTGAGGCAAACAGATATAAAAAAATAATTACAAAAGCTAATAGTACATATACTTATTTTGAATACATGAGATTTATAATGGTAGAACTGTAAGCACATTACGAAACGAATTCCCCATTAATCGCTCGCCACAAAGTTTTTTATTAATGTAGAGATATCATTTAATGTACGAACTTTGTAATGACGAGTAAGGAGGTATGGCAACACACACACGCACACACATTTAAACTATGTATATACTCTGCTTTTAGAAGACCCAAAACATAAAGAGAAGAGGTATACCTTAACTGAAAAACCTGGTGTATCTGCTTCATACACAGAAGACCTGGAGTTCGCGAGTTCATCTCGTAGCTAGCGATGGGAACTCAACGGAAGCACAGACCGCAATGACCATTCTGCGTTTTCGTACATGATATACATTACCGACCAAGAAAGCAACTCGCCACTTACAAGTATTGTAATTACACCACACTTAATAAATTATACTTTTTTTTTTTTTATCAATCGTTCTTTTTCATATAGGCATGATAGAAACACTGATATCACTATTATGGGCTGTGGCTCCATCGGGATATATTTTGTGACATCATGCGCGTGATGTACTTGTGTATATGCCGGTCCTTTATTGTTTGTTATGTGACTGGTTTTTCATGTACAGGATGGTTTCATATAATTTACACTCAGTTTCCCCGACCCTCGCATTATGCTGACGTTGTTTATTTATATTAACGCGTATGTGTTTTAATGTAACCAGTGACTACATTTGTCTTATTATTGGTGGAGTTATATCCCCTTTTAATTTTTTTTAATATGTAGCTGGGTGCTAAGGGTTACACATGCTAACGATGATTCGGGCCACCGGCCCTTGTGTTGGACTGATGCTGTTCGTTTATATTACTACTTATGTATTTTACCATTACCGACGACTATGTACATAATGCACTCAGCACATTTGTATATATCTTAATTTTTTCACTCATAGTTGTTTATTGTATTTTACCCATTCTAATGTTTATTTACGTACTAGCTTTTACCCGCGGCTTCACTCGCGTGGTTAAAGTAACAAACTTATAGGGAGAAATAACGGTATTTGTTAGTAGACACACACTTTTCATAAACACAGAATAGAGCACTAACGATGTCATTTTTTGGTGCTAGAATTGCTCTTTTACATAGCCACTGGTCGTCATTTATATTTCTTTGTACATCTGGGTAAACACTAGCAATCAGTTCCGTATCACTCTGCACCAAATTACTAAAATCGCCCGTTAGTGACACACAACCCTCAGCATCTGTTTCTAACCACCCATCTCCAATTTTTAATAGTGTCTCAGCATAATGTCCTGTATCAACGTCATTGTAGAGGTGCACTCTCATATTTGTCGTCAAGCTGAATTTCTTGACATTTGTCTATAAGCTTGGCGACTTCAGACAGGCTTTGATTTCATCCGCAGGTGTGCCCCTCTGAATCACCGGAAGAGTTTGGCGGAAGTCACCAGCCAGTAATACAACCATTCCTCCCATAATGTCTGTATTGTTTCGTATATCCTGTAGAGTTCGGTTTGGGGCCTCTATCGCTTTTTTGTGTTACATTGTGCTTTCATCCCACACTAACAACTTACATTGATGTAGCATTGTAAGTCCCAAGCCCTATTTTTACTAAAGTTTTTTTTCCTGAAGGAATGAGATATTTTTTCGGTATATAAGGTAGTCTATGTCACTTCCCGGCCCTCCAACTATCAATTTGCAAAAAATCACGTCGATCCGATGCTCCGTTGCGACGTGAAAGAAGGACAAACAAACAAACAAACATACACATTTTCGCATTTATAATATTAGTTAGGATACATATTCACATTTATACATACAGCTTGGATGTCGGTGGGCGAAGGGAGGCTAGCTGTCGCTGAGAAGGATTCGAGTTGGTAGACACCTGCGGTAACAGACAAGTGCGGTGGTGCGTGATTTTCGAGTGTGTACAGGCCGATGCGTATGTGTGTGCTATTTCGGACCATACACTCCTACATGCAGCGGTTATTTTGCGGCACGCCTGCTGGTTTTTCTTTATTTTATTTATATGCGTGGACAGTTGTTACATGTTTCCGAACTTCAAAGGTTTTGAAATTCTGACCAACTATGCTTATAACAGGACTTAAGACCTACTTGTCCTCATATTCTTGTTTGTAGTTGGAATTGATGTCTGTGATATGAATTTGGTGACTCTAACTTCTGTTGTTCCGAAATGTCGACCAACTATTCTTATACGAAAGCCTAAGATGTACTTCACCTTAAGATCCATTTCATCGTCGGAAGTGATGCCTATGTTATAAATTTGGTGACTATAGCCTCAGTGGGTGGCAATGGTAGCCAATTAAGATTATACGAGGGCCTAGCGATTCCTAACACGACCATCCTGTTCGTTGTCGGCGGCTATGTGTATGTTATGAATTTGACGACTTTAGTTTCGGTCGATAGGAAATGATGGTCAACAATGCTTATAAGCTGTCTTAACGTTTACTGGACCCTACCGCCCTTTTTCTTCATCAGAGGTGATGTTCATTATATTAATTTGGTGCATATATCTTCGGTGGGTGGTTAATGGTGTGCGACTATGCTTATAAGTTGTCTTAGTATGAACTTGACCCAGTTCATCTTTGGGGCGACGACTACGTTATGCATTTGGTGACTATAGCTTAAATATTTCGGAAATTACAACCAACTATGCTTATTAGTGAGCTTAGGACGTACCTGACACATGCACGGTGCGACTCTTAGGCTAGGGTGCATGGGCAGACTTCGCTCCAAGTCGCGCAGGTGGTATTACAGCATGAGAATTGTCCTCACCAGAAGACCAGATGAAAGGAGACCAGAAAGAATATGAGAAAACCAAGGTGCAATTACAGAGCATGAGACTTGTCCCCACCAGGATGCCAGGTGAAACGAGACCATAAGGAATATGAAAAAACCAAGGTGGAATGACAGAGCATGAGGCTCAGAAGGATGCCAGATCAAAGGAGACCAAATGGAATATGAGAAAACCAAGGTGGAATGACAGCATGAGACTCGTGACAATGGAGGGGAGGGGAGTACATCCTATATGGAGGGCTCGGAAGGCAAGAGAGAGGAAAGGGTGGAAATAAAGGAAATCGGAAGAAACATGAGAAATTCCCCCAAGTAATATAACTTACAAGAGTAAGAGAAAAAAAAAGGATTGAGGGAGCATAAAAAAATAAAAAAGGAGACCGGAAGGAATATGAGAAAACCCCAAGGTATAGAGCAGGCGAGAGAGAACCGGTGCGGGTGAGGGAGACTGGAAGGAAGGAGAGAATTTGCATGACAGGGCAATGAACTCTAACCTTCTTCAGACAAGATGGATAGTGCTACCATGGAATGATAGAGCATGCATGTAAATGATTGCACACTCCTGCGGTCATTTGCACAATTTCTGCCGGATTCCGCGGGAGTGTGCAAAAGTCAGCCGCATATTGCAAAACAGTATTTTTTTTTTTTTTTAGGGAAATTTTGCTGGTTTTGAGAGAAATTCGGATAATTTTTAGGGAAATTCTGACGATTTTAAGCGTTTTTGAGAGAGAAAAAAGGGAAATTCCAAGGTAGAAAAAGGCCTCCAGACGTCATCCAAGATGGCCGCCGGCTCGTGTCCTTTTCCCCAGCCAGCAACCAGGATCGCGAGAACTCTCCTATTCCTACTACTAACATGATCCTATGTTTGTATCGTTTACAAAAATCTTCGCGCGTTCGACGTACAGTATGAAGATATTCTATCATTGTCCACCTTTTTAAAAAAAGCAGTAACTTAAGTCACGTCTACAGTGAACTTGGCTTATTTTCTGTCTTAAGCAATATCTCAACGACTATGAAACGTGGTTCGAAACTGCGATCTCAAGCATTAACTGTGCGACAGAAATATTCAGTTTTAACACACACAAAAATAAGACGGCCTTCCTGAAGATTGCATCGTTTGCATTTGCTTCAGACATGCCTTAGCATTGTTCATGAACTGAAAATACAAACTCACACGTAATAATATTGTCATGACGAAGTTAGTGCTCTGGATATGTTTATGAGTGCCGCCTTGGGTTTGCGGCAATCATAAGTTCTTGTTCGTGCGATTAGTTAGGGCGCTGAACTGCTGGTTTACTTCTAGTATTGCCTTTCCCTTTCATTTTCGCTTTGAGAACGGTCGATGCAGTGAGTTGCAGCAATTCTACGGCGCTGACCTAGACATTCACCCTTGCGGATAGGAGGGGGGTGGGGGTGGGGTGCTCCGAGTGCGAGAGTCTCAGAATGGTGACGAAGGCATTAGAGAGTGTCACACTTGTGGGTTCGCGTGAGACCAACTGTCGTGTTAGATTGAGACTACCCACAGCGAACGCGCGTATAGACTATTCACGGTAAAATGAGCACTTTTTAAGACCCTCCCAACAGGCATTAACCACTAATAAATATTTGCTATTGCATTCTCAGGCATTAACCCATGAGAATGCTGAAACTATACGCCGTGTGTATTACTCAAATAGCAATGTTGATGTGAAAATGTGGCAAAAAGATTTAAAAAAAAAAAAAAAAAAAGCCGAAAGGAAAAGTATATAAAAGCCTTAAAAACGGCTCACCTTGCCGTGAATAGTATATTTCTTGATCCCACGTCATTGGGAAGTGGTTGGGAGGGCGCTCCCCATAAATAATGACCAAACGGCTGGGTCCTTGTGGACATTAAAAATACGTTATAAAATGTTAATCCAATTTCTTCAATTTAAATATTTTACACATTTTAATAAGAGTTGAAGGCGTGCCTCCTGGGAATGCAAAATGTAAGTCAACTTGCGCAGGAACATATTTTCATAATTGGTAATTTGGGGAAGGGGGCAGCACAGAATGCCACGATAGTCAGCTACAAATTAACTTGGAGATGGACGGTTTCTCCCCAGATTAAATTTTAAATCTGGAAAATTTAATATATTTACTTTGATGAATATACTTACCCCAAATTAACGCATATGCTGTTGACACAATTTTAATTTTTTTGATCTGGAAGTGCGCACTACCAAAAAATTCATTCGAAATAAAACTTATAAAATTATTAACATAAATTTACATACGTGCTTCTTTAAATTTCCACTAAATTAAAATGAGAACCGCATAAAAAATTTATTTACACAAGCATTACATAATAATATATGAACAAAGTTATTTTTTGTTTGAAAAGACATAAAATTAACTGCATGAAAGTATATCATCTTCTTCTTAAGTTCAGTTATGTTTATGAGAAGGGGGAAAAAATAGTCATTGGGGGCGCTTATTGTGGAAATAGCCAGGGATGACAAAATTAATAGTACTCGCCTTGCACACAATGCGATGTTATTCAGGCCCATATAATGCGCTATAGCCTCTATTAGTACGTTTAGAGTAACATTTCAATCCTGATTGAACTTGGAGAGGACTGAAGAATCCAGATTGACACTTGTAAACACACCCGGACTGGGCTGAACTAGGAGTGGAGTGAGTAATCCACTCCAGCCGGCAAAGTGGACTGGAGTGTAGAATACGGATTGAAAATTTGCAGTAAACACTGCCAGTAGAGTGAACTGAGAGTGAGAGAAAACAAATATCGCCATTTCGGAAGTGTATTGTTCACGCGTTTGCACTAAGGTGTTTTAAAATTTGTTTTAATCAAATTCTAAGCTAAAAGTGCAAAATAAAAAATAAAAAAAATGAGAAATATTATTTTTAAATTGTAATTTAGAAACAAATATAAAAATTACGTTACGGTAAAAAGTATGGGAAGGGAAGGATTTTAGATTTTGTAAGATGCAAGAGTATAAAAAACTGCTGACTTCAAAAGAGCTCTGGAACAAAAACAAACAAGTAAACTCGGTGTTAACTATCGTCTATTTACTTTTCGAGTATCGTTTGTTTTCTAGGTCACGCAGTTGCCGAAAGATGTCACTACTCAGCTTTCAGTCCATGCTCACTTCATCTTCGCTCTTGTTTGCATGTCAATCCGAATTAAAAACGTTCCTTTAAATGAGAATTTTGGTCCACGTTCGCTCCATGTTCGCTACATTTTGACTTCAGTCCAGCGCAGTCCGAAGTTTTACTCTAGACGTAGCATACGTGCAAGGCACTGAGTTGGCCTGCAGTATTATCGTTGAGTGGAGAGTGAAGAGTTTTGGGCGGCCCTTAACATCGGGGTCATGAGGGCCAATGAGGGTGAAGCGAGGTGAGTGTGGAGCAGCGCCGGAATGTAAGGACGGGGGGGGGGGACGAGAGATCCCCGAGAAACTACGCCAACCAGCGGCATCTATCGGCACGATTTCCAGGTACGAAAATCAGGTAGCGACCCGTCGGGAATCGACCCCGGTTCACCTTGGTGGGAGGCGAGCGCTCTACCCATAGCGCCACCGCAGCCTCTTCGCCGTCCAGGTTACAGAGAGGTGTAGCCTGTCATTTGATTGGTGATGAATCTGCAACAAATTATAAACATACTGTCGCCTGTCTGTATGATGTCTGCAAATGCTGTTCTTATTATGCTGGAAGAATCCAGTTTTGAAAGTATAGTTTCTCAGTAGTCTGAAGTGCGTACTCTTTTCGCAGATGACGATGAATTGCAAGATTATCGCACCACGGTTCAAGCAACAGGTATGCGGGACCCTTTGATCGCGAAGTACAAAATATTGACACAAGCTGTAAAAGTCTCGGCAGATGAGTCGTAGCATTCCAATTAGCAGCGAGGATGGTTTTATCGGGCGGAATTAACAACTTGCAGTGTAGTGTAGGAATAATTAACACCTCGTTACCAGGAGCCGAACTCTTAGTTACCCGCCACGGAAGAGCGCGGCAGCGGAAAATTAACGCTGTACACTCATTTCCATTAAAATCTTCGCCCCAAGAAAGGAACAATTTAATTTAAATAGCATGTGGTAAGTATGATTGTACAGGGAAAAAATTAAGTAGTCACATTTCCGCTGCATCGAGACAATGTTCCGCCCAACTGCAGTACAGAAAAAGGCATATTTAAGAGGATTCATCACAGCTGATAAAACTGTACTATGTGGACTTTTGCAAATTTCGCTCTAGCTTGTATAATATTTCATGCAAAAAAATCCCTAGTAACAAATCAATATAAAACGTTTCAGTTAGCGATTATAATGAAAAGAACCATTCAACTTTAATGTTAAAAGTATTTTTATTTGTAATGAAAGTAGCTGTTTGGGCAATACCTGCATTTTTTTCTACAATTCCAGTTATATA
This sequence comes from Clitarchus hookeri, assembly GCA_002778355.1. Taxonomy (NCBI): domain Eukaryota; kingdom Metazoa; phylum Arthropoda; class Insecta; order Phasmatodea; family Phasmatidae; genus Clitarchus; species Clitarchus hookeri. Next base: position 56,041 of record NQII01006388.1, read on the forward strand.
ATTCTTTAATTCAGATCATTAGGAACGCTGCTACAATTTATATAAAAATTTCATTTTCTTTATTTCTTAATGTTTTTGCTGGAATTTTTGAGAACGACGGGGGCCGCGGTAATGTAGTGGGTAGACTACTGGCCTCCCACCTAGGCGAACCGGGTTCAATCTCCGACGGGGTAACCCGGATTTTCGCGTGTGGCAATCGTGTCGGACGATTCCGCTGGTCAGCGGGTTTTCTCGGGATCCTCCGTTTTCCCCGCCCTTGCATTCAAGTGCTGCGCCATACTCACCTCACTTCATTCTCATCGACTCAGAAGACCTCGATGTTAAGAGCCGCCCAAAATTCTCCACTTTTTAGAAAAACGTTTATTACAAGGTATTTCACGTGTAAGAGGAGAGTAATGAGAAGCATGTCAATGCAAGAGCAACATGATGCAAACCAGTGAAATAGTGACGGTGCCAAACCATTCGAATTCCACCGCCGAGCAAGCTTAGAAATGTTTCATGTGTGATGAATCTTCTAAACCCTTTGAATTCTTTACACATTTATAAAGACACGCAAAATTCGCGTTATTATTTCGCATCAGGCTGAAATTCACAGCACTCTGTATACCGTAGCTGGCGTCGTTTTTCTATTTGCTGCTGACTGAACAGCGAGTGATTGGGGCACACAATGGTGAAGTGTTACTTTATCATCGCAGAGTTAACCAAGGCGTGTTGAATAAATTATGCTCCAATGACAAACGTAATGCAATACACAGGTACCCCAAATAAAAACTCGAATTTTGCAGGTCTCTACACATTTACAGGCATTCGAGACAAGCTAGAGTCATGTTACTTATTACCCATCATTACAGGAACGATATTTCTGTTGGTCTCTGCTTTCCCACTTACCACAGTCTTATTGGTTCACAACACATTTGACACGCTTAGTAGTATATAAATGGGGGTTCTGGCACACCTGGCGCCTGGCAAGGGAGCAGGGGCAAATGGCGCCCCCCTCCCCGCACCCTACCCGCAGCAGCCTTGCGTAGCGCGCGCCATTTGCCCCTGCTCCCTTGCCAGGCGCCAGGTGTGCCAGAACCCCCATTTATATACTACTACGCTTACTACATAGAATATTACTAGCTGACTGCCGGACAATGGTGTGCCGAATCCATAGCCTGCCAAACAAGTATCCTTTCATGTGTAATAGATTACACCATCTACAGTTTTCATTTCAGAGTATACTAAATTCCTATTTTTATTCACTTAAATCGATGTTGATCTGCTATTAAGTTCTGTATGAATGAGAAAAGTATTAAAAAAAAACAGTTATACTACATTCACGCGAATCATGTTGTCAGCGCGAGATATTTTCTTAGCGTAGTCCGAGTTACTTTCGGAAATAGCATTCTGAGTTAAATACTCATCGCTAGGTGTTGAGACTCAATACTTGTTGATGTTTGTGTTTCTGGTCTCCGAGGTGGAGACCTCAAGAACGAGCACTTTGTTCAACAGCAAGGGGTCGCTCGTGGTCAGTTGAGACGAGAGTCTGGAGGAAGACAGATGCGTTGTATGGCCGCATGAGGCTACTCGCTAACAAAGTGCTGAAAACATGTGCAGGTCCAGTGATTTAATCGAGCCTATAGATCAGAATACAGTTCATGTGATTATTCGATGCAGCATTTAAAACATTAGTCCTCCTGGCTGCATTTGTACACGGTAAAGTACTTATAATGGTGCTGATTGCTTCTTGCTGCCACGGGGCTAGGCGTGGAGGCGGGTACAGCAGGAACGTGGTGCACTCTACTGCGGGAACGTGGCGGTACACTATAAGTGCCAGCAGGTATAGTCTGTTTCATGTAAGTTGGCGAGATTCTGACAGTTCGACGAAAGTAGCGTCAATGTTTACTTTCGTTTATTTATCCTTTCGCCATCAGCTGGTGCGTCAAGTGGAGGCTGTATTTTTTTTATCAACACGCTGTCAGCTAATCCACTTGCCATTGAACTGTAATGCTAAACAAATTTTAAGATATTTTAGACTGACATCTGTCTAAAAAAAATTAGTAGGTTATAAAAGTAAAGAATATAAAACCTTGCAAAAAATTTAATATTTGCCAACTCTTTTTTAATTTGTCCGAGACAGTGAATTTGGGTTAACATTTGTGAGACTGTAGTTGTAGCTATTATCACATTTTGGACGATATAGATAACATATTTTCCAGTTGGAAATATGTGACGTGGAATAGCGTTAGAATTGCTTAAAAACTATTCACGTGTGTCCCACTTTCTTCGTTAACACGGAAACAAGGAAATGGGTTTTCGGAAGAACAATATGGCGTATACTTTACGTAGACGAACGATTACCGGCCGAATAGAAATTACCTTTACTCAAAATCGCTCTACATGAAATATATGTTACTTTAAAAATTATGCAGAGTTCACGGAAAAAAAACTATTGGTATATGTTTGAAATCTGTTAGGATGGAAGCTTTCTTCTCTGGCTGGTAATGCTTCGGCAAAGAGAGGAGAGATAGCGCGCACGCCATGACAGCGAGGTGAGAGTTGTTTCCTTTGCTCAATAGATAGCGTCCTTTTTAAAGTTGACTTTTCTTCTGTTACTGGCTTGGAACGACACAAATTTAAAATATATTTCGTCAAATTATTAGAAAAAATAATTGAACATTATTATGCAATATTTCTGTATGCTTTTGGAATTAGTATCAAGCTCACGTGGAAAGCATATTTGGAGAGGGGTGATACGACGTGAAAAAGGTTTTTGAAGTTGTGTTTCATTTGGATATAGATCGTTTTATTGTGTATTTCATTTTGAACACCTATACATTTCTACATTATCACGAAGTTTAGTTTGTAGCACTAACAACCACAGTTTTGTGACCTCGTAAAAAAATTAAATATATGAATTAATTTAGGAACCCTTTCTTATCGCGTATTTTCTGCTTGTCTAATGTGCGTCGGCAGTGCATTCACAATAGCCTAGGTAATATTAACTTTTGTTCGTTCGTGCATCAGCTGATACAGGCTTTTGTAAATGGCACTTTGTTTGTTTCGTATATGTCAAGTGCCACTCACTGACTGTCAAAATCTCGCCAACTTATATGAGACAGACAACAGCCAGTCGGGCGGACAATGGATGGTCGTTAGCGCGCCACCCACTGCCCCTCCTCATGGGCGAGCGATACTAATCCTTCCTGTCACCTGGGCGCAAACACAAACATCCAGACTGGGATGTAGTCTAGGATGGAGTCTAGCCTGCATCACCTGGGAGGCAGCCGTGCTAGAGCGAGTTAAGTACACACTTTATCTGGTTCAGTTCTGTCTATTACATTCCTTTTCCTCCTGGTATGTCCATATCTATTATATTCTTCCAAGGCAACATAGATGAAAATCACAAAAAAAGGTTGATTCGCATGAGAACTTTGACTAAGGGTACCCTCACTCGTGTGTCTACATTTTTAAGCAAATTGGAAAGGGGTGCAGATGTGCATGCAATTAAAGTATGATTAGAGGAGCGTCCTGCTATTTGGAATAAGTACGAGTCAGCTCAAGAATAATTAGAGTTTAGTTAAGTAATTGAGGTGCATACCAAAGACAGCGAATCCTTCGAAACTCTTTATTACGATGTTAAGACAAGAATGCTGATATTGATTAGTGAATCTCACAAAACACTTCACATAATAGTGCGCAGTGTAAACATGGTTCTTCACTTGTGAGTAGAAAAGAAGTGAAGATGGCAACCATTACACTTCATAGTTTTGGAGGAGAGGTAACGCAGTTCCGTCACATCTATGACATATTCAGTAGCTTAATAGTAAACAATCATGATAGTCTTGGCAACTGTTCAGCATGAAAACTTTTCTGTAGAGGTGTGCATCATCTGAGAATTGTGAGCACAAAACTTTACACTAATAGTGGTCACATTGGAGGATTGGGGCGCGACAACAAAGGGAGGTACCAGACAACCTTGACCACCCCCATTACCTGCTACCTGAGTAGTGCCCGGGGCTCACAATGTGCACGGAGTGTCAGGAGAGAGACTCGTCGCCTACTGGGACTGCAAGCCTTCTCAAGCTATGTAGTGCACACAGCAAACTGTTGTCTCTACAATGTGTACCGTGACTATGTATGTGTAATACCATTACAGTAGTAGAATATTAAAACGTATATAGGAATCCAGGGATTGAACAAGCCACCATGGCAACCTCCACATTACTCATAGTGACAATGATGTTCGTTAGCAGGCGAAGTCACTTCTGATTGAAAATATTTTCGTCCTCCGGGTATGGATTTCTGTGATGCGTGGCGAATACATAGGTGGTTTTTTTTTACGTGCGGTAAGTGACGGACATTCGTCAGTAGAGGAGTAGTGTCGGTCACGGAACACTTCTCAGCGTTGGCAGCAGATGACAACCAACGAGGGAGCTGCAAAACGAGCTAAGTCTATTCTCTTTTCCTCTCCTTCCTTGTCACCATGGATCCTAAACAAAAATCCTTCTCGATTAAATCTACAGGTCTGGTTAAGGCAAAATTGAAACGAGTGCAAACATTTGTAGAGAAGCATGTAGCAGGTTCCAATGCATGTGAAATGAGAGTGAGGTTAGAGGGTTTACCTCGATTAATGCATGAATATGACGAAGTTCAAAAACAGCTTGAATTGTACGATGAAGACTCGAAACAACACGGACGTGATAGAGAATCGTTCGAATACACATACTATGATATGTTAGGATGGTCTACAGCCATTGTTGAAATATATACATAATCCACAAACATTGCGAACAATGAGTGTTCACCTTCGGAAACTCATAGTGACCACACATGTTAGGCAACTACTGTCTTTACCATTTGTTACCAAGCATTCGGCATCCGATTTAAGAAATTTATTCAGCCAGTTAGTAAGCAACTTCAAGGCTATCGAAACTTTAGGGCTAAAAAAACCATTGCATGAGGTACTGTTGTCACAGCTAGTTCTTGTCAAACTTCACGAACAAGATCGCAAGTAATGGGAAGTAAGCTCATCAAGCAACCAGTTTTTACAATTAAAGGACTTATGTAAGTTCCTCGAAATTTGATGTCAGGCCTTAGAGTTTAGTAAACCTAGCATACTTCCAGTAGCATCTAGCTCAGTTTACAATAAACAAAATACAATTACAAAGCAGGTTAAGAGTGTAACACAAGCTTATGTCACTGCCGATGGCAGTTGCATGAAATGTCATGAGATGCATGCTTTGCATAGGTGTCCTTAGTTTTCAAATGAGAATTTCCAAGAAAGTACTGAATTTGTGTCTCAGAACAAACTGTGTTTTAATTTCTTGCAAGTAGGGCAAACAGTAAGACAATGTACATCTGGTTCTTGTCGTAAATTAGGAAGGAAGCATAGTACATTATTAAACAGAGAAGCTAAATCTCCCCAGGTGAAAGATCACGAAAAAACTTCACAAAAATCGTGTGACAGAGAAAGGGATGCGAGTGAAGATGATGACGACAATCGAATCACCAGTGCTCAGTATTGTTCTTCAAATGTGAAACTGCAAACACACATGCTGCTACCTACTGCCACAGCGAGGCTGCGTGATTACACAGGAATGTTACATACTTGTAGAGAATTGTTTAACTCCTGTTCACAAGCACACTTTGTCACTGAGTCTTTGGTTCAGAGACTGGCATTGAATAAATTTCCTGTGTACCACTACAAGAGATAAGCACTGTTAGGGTAGAAGCAAAATATAGTGCCACAGTTAAAATTCTGTCTATGACTACAAATAACTCTGCAACTCTTGACTGTGCGGTATTACCAAGAATATAGAGGAATGTTCCGAGTAATTCCATTAGCTGCCAGGAGTGGAATATTTCTCAAGACATAAGAGTTAGCAGATGCAAATTTCAATCACCTAGGGCAAATGGAACTACTATTGGAACAGGCATAGTTTTCCAATTGCTTCTCCCTGAACAAATATCCAGGACAGGTTGTTTCCACTCTTACAAAACACGAAACTTCGGTGGCTAGTGTTAGGACCATACCTAACCTCAAGTACAGTTCAAACGGATCAACAAGAATTTTTTATTAGGAATTATGAAAATCTGGTGCACCAGCTTCAAAGTTTCTGGGAACTGGAAGAGCTTCATCACACTCCACAATTAAAGGAAGAAAATGAATGTGAAGATAATTTTGTTCATGCCACTAAAAGAAATGCTACAGGAATATTTATAGTAGATTTACCATTCAAGCAAGATCCCAGAGAACTTGGTACTTCCCATTAGATGGCAGAAATGAGATTTCAACCTCTTGAACGTCTGTTGAAAAATCAAAGTTTACAGTCAGAGTACATAAGTTTCTTGGAAGAATATGAAACATTATGTCATATGAAGGTGGTTGATGGTTCAAAGGATGATGCAAAATGACTTTAATACTCACTCCACCATCCTGTGATAAAAGAGGCTATCACTGAAACGAAAACCAGAGTTGTATTTGATGATTTAGCCATAACTGCTAATGGGAAATCACTCAACGACATTCTCAAGGTTATGCCGACAATACAACAGGACCTATGTTCGATAACATTACGGTTTAGTTCTCATAAGGTGTGCTTCACTGCAGACATCGAGAATATGTATTGTCAGATCAAAGTCAACCCAAAAGACTGTCACCTTCAAAGAATATTGTGGAGGAATTCACCTGAAGAAGCTATACAGGAATATGAGTTGCAAACAGTGACATATGACTCCCGATTCCTGTGGTATATGGGAATCAGAGTTAAAGTCATTTAAATATTATCTCCGACGAGTAATGGTGTCAGCATTCTTACCTACGAAGAATTATTGACATTAACATTACAAATATAAGCATGCCTTAATTCCAGACCTTTGTCACCCTTGAGCAACGATCCCAATGATCATTCCATTCTAACACCTGGTCATCCTTTAATTGGTTGACCAATAACTGCTCTCCCTGAACCAAACCTTGCCACATAAAGTCTTAGCTTGCTTCCCAGGTGGCAATGGATCCAGCAGCAGATACAATAATGTTGGAAGAGGTGGTCAGCTGACTACTTATCGCAGTTACAACAAAGGAACAAGTGGGCAACAGGAACCAGCAACATATAGCCTGGCAATCTAGTCAGTCTCCGAGAGAATTATCTACCTCCTTTAATGTGGAAGATTGGCATCATAGAGCAGGCCCACCCTGGGTTTTATGCATTGACTCGTGTGGTGACCATCCGTGCCACACAAGGAACAGAGAAGCGATCCATCACAAAGTTGTGTCCACTTCCAAACAGTAAACAATGTGTGTGACAAGAATTAAAAACTGGCAAAATGTTTTTTTTTTTTGCGAAGATATCTTGTAATGACTTGTGACACAGTTTTGTTTTTCCAAAAGGGTTGGCCCTTTTTTGGAGGGTGGTATTATGTTCAGATTGAAAACTTTTCTGTAGAGGTGTGCATCTTCTGAGAATTGTGAGCACAAAACTTTACACTAATAATGGTCACATTGGAGAGCACGACAACACAAAGGTAGGTACCAGATAACCTTGACCACCTTCATTCCCTGCTACCTTGGCAGTGGTGCAGGGCTCACAATGTGTGGATGGAGTGTCAGGAGAGAGACTCGTCTCATACTGGGACTGCGTTCCTTCTCAAGCTATGTAGTGCACGCAGCAGACAGTTGTCTCTACAATGCGTACCGTGGCTATGTGTATGTAATACACTGGAGAGCCAAAAAAACTGGTATAGGCGTGCGGGCGCAAATAACAGAGGTATGGAACCAATCAGAGTAACGCGATGCGGTCGGCAGCGCCTATATAAGACAACAAGCGTCTGGCAAAGTTGCTAGNAAGCGTCTGGCAAAGTTACTAGATCGGTTACTGCTGCTACAATGGTAGGCTATTAAGATTTAAGTAAGTTTGAACGTGGTGTTATAGTCGGCGCACGAGAGATGGGACATAGCATCTCCGAGGTAGCGATAAAATTTGGATTTTCGCATACGAACATCTCACGAGTGTACCGTGAATATCGGGAATCCGGTAAAACATCACATTTTCGACATTGCTGCGGCCGGAAAAAGATGGTGAAAGAACGGGACAAACGACGACTCACGAGCATCATTAAACGTGACAGACGTGCAACCCTTTCTCAAATTGGCGCAGATTTCAATGCCTCCTGCATACCTTCAGACATTAGTCGAGTCCATGCCACGTCGTCATGCGGCACTTCTGCGTGCTCGCGGGGGCCCTACACGATATTATGCAGGTGTACCAGTTTTTTTGTCTCTTCAGTGTTTAATTACAGTAGGAAAAATATAGAAATCCAGTGACTGAACTAGCCACTATGNCCAGTTTTTTTGTCTCTTCAGTGTTTAATTACAGTAGGAAAAATATAGAAATCCAGTGACTGAACTAGCCACTATGGTAACCTCCACATTACCCATAGTGACAATAATGTTCGTTAGCAGGCAAAGTCACTTCCGATTAAACCACAACATCCAGAAATTCCATTACCTATTGAGTTCGCTCAATTCAGATGCCTTCAGGGTAATTGAAAACCTGCCAGTTGTTGGCGACAATTTTCAAATTGCATGGAGTTTGGTCTATAGTAGATAAGTATAACAATCTACGTTTAATTGTCACAGTACATCTAAGACATTTGCTAAACTCGCCACATGTAAACAAGCAGTCAACCAAAGAACTCCAGTTGCTTGTCAATCAAGTTACGAGCAATCTCAATGCTACCAGGGCCATAGGTATAAATATTCCATTGCATGCAGTGGCGGATTTAGCAGCAGGCTGAGTAGGCTGGAGCCTAGGGCGGCAGATTTTAGGGGCGGCAAATATGGGGTCAAATTTTGTTTATGTCTTACATAAATTAAAAAGATGCATATTTATATACCTAAATGATATTAGGTCCACACAAACAATTGAACATGTAATATGTTTCACCACTTAGATAAATGTTTCTACAATTTGCGTAGTCGCGTTTGGTTGCGGCGCGGGAACGAGTGACATGACCGTTCGCTAAGTGTGTCTAGCCGAATTGACTGCACGAGCGCAGGAGCCGAAGTAGGGTCGTGCTGTTGTAGGCATACGCCGCGTGGTGGCGTTGAGTTCGAGAGAGATAGGTATAGAGTGGCGGCCGGCGATACAAACGGGGAAGTCCCGTCCCGTATTTACTTTTTCTGGTTGTGTGCTGTAATTTTTCAAAGTGTTTCGTGGATTGTAGGAATAATTTCATATCATAATATCACTGGTGCGTAGAAACTTATAGGAGGTAAATAATCATAATGTATTACAATAAATCATCCGTAACGAATTAGTAAGACGTAATTTAACTTGATAAATAGCTGTTTCGGAAGCTATGCAAATAAATTTCGATTTTTTTTATATCATACTTAAATAAATTTCTTGTACTTATGTTAGGTAATTATTCAATGTCTGAAGTCTGAACAAAGATGTACGAGAAATAAAACTCCCAATGTAATCTTTTTTATTTCAGTTCTTGGAATCCAAGAAATTGTTAGAATGAGTGATGAGAGAAAGCGACTTAGTGGAGATGAGTATAAAAATAAGGCAAAAATGAAAAAATAACAAGAACAGTTTATCTGCAAAACGATAAAAATTCACAGTTTTTTTAAAAGTGGAAGTGGAAGTGGTGTTGAAAGACCACAAACTTGAACAACATGCACTGACACAATACAATCTGGAAAAGATGAAACGGTTTTGAACTCTGCAGCCCAACAACAACAGTAATCTGTTGAACCATCTACTTTTGAAAAAACGGATATTTATGTTTTTGACGTAGAGGCGGTAGAGGAATAATCAATAAGTATAGCAATTGAAGATGCGTAGCAGAATCAGACGTTAAGTAATGAATGACCAAGTCCAAACAACAGTAAATCTAAACAAAGATCCAGCTTTATGGGAAATCAACGATACCTTAAGGGAGATTATCGCAAGGTATGGCTTCGGTCAAAACAAGTCTTGTGACTTCTCTAAAAGTGAAAAAATATATGCTGACCAGCGTCGTTTCTTGCCATTCCAAAGAAAAATGATAAATAATGAAGTGAATGACCGAAATTGACTAGTTTATTCTGAAAGTAAAATATCTGTATATTGCGGGCTCTGTTTGGCATTTGGTCCATTGGAGAATAAGACTCAGTTTGAGAACGAAGGATTTAATGACTGGAAAAATGCAGAACACCGAGTAGCTCAGCATGAAAACTCTGCGCGTCATAAATCTAGTATCCTTAGTTTGAAAGTTAGAAGTGAGATTGATGGCAATTTACTGCATGTCCAGATTGATGAAGAAACTACTTATTTGAGAAACGTTCTGAAGAGGGTTGTTGCCGTTCTGAAGCGACTGCGTTCAAGAGGCCTCGCTTTCCGAGGAAAAAATGAAAAGTTCAGTGATCCGCATAACGGAAATTATTGTATGATTTTGGAACTGTTAGCTGAATTCGATCCTTTTTTAGCCAGTCATATTGAACGATTTGGGAATCAAGGATCTGGAAGTACCAGTTACTTATCAAAGACCGTTTGCGATAAGTTTATTCTCTTGATGGGTCATAAAGTCTTAAAACACATTGGAGACGAGATAAGAAGGGCGAAATATTTTTCCTTAATCATCGATTCAACACCAGATGTAGCACACGTGGACCAATTTACCCTCGTCATTAGATACGTTTTGGAAACAGGCGAACCGTGGGAAATATTTCTCAAGTTTTTGCCCTCAGTGGGACATAAAGCTGAAGAAATGTTTTCTGCCATTATTTCGGAACTCAAAACACCGGGCATAAATATTGAAGACTGTCGTGGACAATCATATGATAATCCTGCGAACATGTCTGGTGCGTACAATGGCTTTCAGGCTCAAATTCAAAGCCAAACAACTTTTGCTTTTTTCGTTCCTTGCTCTGCCCACTCTTTAAATTTAGTGGCAACTGCGGCTGCTGAATCTTGCACAGAAGCTTGTCGCTTCTTCATGTTGCTTCAAGAAATCTACGTTTTTTTTTATAAGTTCGACACAGCGCTGGCAAAAATTAATGACTGAAATCGGGAAAGGGAAAACTCTAAAGAGAGTAAATCTGACACGTTGGTAAGCTAGAGAGGACACGTGTAGAAGTTTGAGAGATTGTTGGCACGAATTCTTTAAATCTTTCGAATCAATCAAGGATGATTGTACCGAAAAGCCTGTAACGCGAAACGAAGAGACGGGAATACTTTTGAATTTAGAAAAACTGGAAACGGCGGTAATGGTTGTTGTGTGGAATGTTTTTTTGGAAAGAATAAACAAAGTGAATCTTCAAATTCATGCATCTACCGTAGATTTGATCCCTTTTGCCGATCTTTACGAATCTCTTTGCAAGCTTTTCGTAGCTGAACGAGTAAATTTTAAGTATTTCGAACAAAGGGCGATGGAATTAAGCGTGTCGAAGCAGTATACAATATACATGGGAAAAAGAAAACCAAAAAAGAAAAAAAAATTATGATGAAACAACCGATGAAGAAATGAGAATGACTGCGAGTGATACTTTTAGGGTTAACACATTTCTCGTCCTCATTGATAGACTCGTATCCGAATTAGTAAAACGGCAGGAGTCCTACAACAGGTTCAATGAAAAGTTTTCATTTCTGAACAAAATGAGTGAATTGTCGTCATCAACCCTTACGGAGAAAGTCCTTTTCTTGGGAAGAAATGTATCCGAATGATTTAGAGACTGACTTAGTTCAAGTATGCATACATTTTCAATGCCACCTTTCTTCTGAAAGAATTTTGGTAAAACCAGATTCTGGATCATTGAAAAGTCTATCTTCGTTCCTGCGAAAACAGAATTTGCAAAACGTTTATCCAAACTTGGATATAGCAGTTCGCATGGCTCTATGTACACCAGCGACAAATTGTTCGGGTGAGAGAAGCTTTTCTTGCTTAAAACGGGTGAAAAATTATCTAAGATCTACCTTACGCTAAGAAAAGCTAAACGCCTTAGCTCTTTTGTGCATAGGGTCAGAACTAATGAACAAGATTTCATACGACGATATAATTTATGATTTTGCCAATAGAATATAGGCGCAAAAAGATATTGTAAAATTTCATAATTTAATTAATTGAATTTCACCGACATCATCAGCCAGATTGTTACCAGATAATTGAAAATATTTTTTTTAAACTGTTAGTAAGCGCAATAAAAAATATTTAATTACGTTTACCGGATGTACATTATTGCGTAAGTAGTATTGAGGCATACCTTACCCCGCCTTATTAGTAGTACATGATTGAGCTTTTATTAGCTCAGAAATATACCCAAAAACTATTTCTTGTGCAATCTTAATTAAATCGTTGGGTTGTAATAATAATCTAGAAACTCAGACATCGATCCCCCAGTTCACAATCAAACTAATTACAGGAAAAAGGTGGTGTAATTAGGACGATAGTGCACAAATCATAAAGTTACAATTTCATTGACAAATAAATCGTAATTAATATGATTGTGAACTAGGGTATCCAATTGTAGAGGTCGGTAGGGGCGGCAAAATTTGAATAGCCTACTGGCGGCAAATGTGTAAATCCGCCACTGCTTGCATGAGTTGTTGATATCCTAAATAATGCTAGGAAAGCTTGATGCAACCACTCGTAAGGAGTGGGAGCTACATTCCTCGTCCCAAACTTTTCGACCTTTGACGAACTCTTGAAATTTTAGAGAAAAGATGTAAGGCTATATAACTTATGCAACATACACAAGGGATCAAAACTGAAATCTTCGATACTAAGAATGTTAGACAACACAGATAGTCTTATGTAGTTAGCAATACTCAGTGCAAATTTTGCAAGGAACAGCATGCATTAAATAAATGCGAAGAATTCGCAAAGGCCAGCATTCAATAATGCATAGAGTTTGTAAGACATAACAACCTCTGCTTGAACTGTCTACAAAGTGGTCACTTCATTAGGCAATGTAGATCAGGAACCTGTCGCACCTGCTCAGAGAAACACCATACCTTGCTTCACACTGACACACACCGTGAGCAAGCACCCCATTTCAAGGGCAATCGTGAAAACAAGTTGCAGAAACAGAACAAAGATCATATTTCACCAGACAGCCTAAGAGGTAGCAATANGATCAAAACTGAAATCTTCGATACTAAGAATGTTAGACAACACAGATAGTCTTATGTAGTTAGCAATACTCAGTGCAAATTTTGCAAGGAACAGCATGCATTAAATAAATGCGAAGAATTCGCAAAGGCCAGCATTCAATAATGCATAGAGTTTGTAAGACATAACAACCTCTGCTTGAACTGTCTACAAAGTGGTCACTTCATTAGGCAATGTAGATCAGGAACCTGTCGCACCTGCTCAGAGAAACACCATACCTTGCTTCACACTGACACACACCGTGAGCAAGCACCCCATTTCAAGGGCAATCGTGAAAACAAGTTGCAGAAACAGAACAAAGATCATATTTCACCAGACAGCCTAAGAGGTAGCAATACAAGAGTAATCAACTTTCAGTTATTGCTCACACGAATTAAAGGCCCAAATGCAGATCCTGCTCGCCACTGCACTGGTGAAAATGCGATACAAATACGGTCAGTTAAAAATATGCAGGGCTCTTCCGAACTAAAGTTCGCAATCTCATTTCATTGCAGAAGAATGTGGTTGCAGCGTCTAGGTTTGAACAAAGAACTCGTTCTTGAGGTCTCGGTCTCGCAGACCACAAACACAAACACCAACAGGTATTGAGTCTCAACACTAGGGACACCCAAATTTCGCGAAAAAACATTCGCACATGCTAGATTTCAATACTCTCCAGCCATATCAGCGGTTTTCTTAACCTTATTGGTGGCATAGTTTGTGCGAAGACATTTTCTTATTTGACTCGTCAATCATAATTGGGTAGCTCTGAAAATGCAGGTACGTGATTCGCGGATAGAAACCTAAGACGCACAACACGGAAATCGTACAATCCCGAAAGTGAGTCTGAGCTGTGTTATGAAATACAACTGGTCATGAAATCTTTTCCTTGAAATTGGGTGTCCTTACTCATCGCCTCACCTTGTGCGTAGACACGTACGTTGATATGATCCAAAATGCAATCAAGCAAACGTCGTTTGTTATACTGTGGTATATTTGCCACAGTTGTCCCTGATTCTGCTCCAAATCACCATCTTTTCGACACGGTGTAAGATGGTGTCCCAGCTAGTATAAATGAATACCCAATGAGTAACAAATTAGGTGATGGGTTGGCCAAGTAAGTGTTGAAAACAGTATAAACTAGAGCTTGAAGGGGCGAGTGTTATCACACAGTGGATAAATACAAAGAGATGAAGTAACGTGACAGATCCTTTAATGTGATCATACCCATTCTCTGATTGACTGTACGAGGCTCTGGGAACAGGCTCTTTGTCTGATTGGCTACTGCGTGCTGCCAAAGATTCGCTATTGGCTGGGCTGCCAGCAGGCGAGTAGATTAACAGTTGCTGATTGGTGAATGGGGGTCCAACATTTTGCTGTGATGCCATTTTGATGGTGACTGCGTCTGTAGTTCACAGTATAGGAAGCTATTTTACCTCTGTATTGTTAACTCTTTCGAGTGAATGGCGCACCACTCTGGTTGTATCCTAGAAAGACACTAGGGGTATGGACAAATGCCTGGCCAAACCACACGCTTTGTGCTGAGTACTTTTGGAAGGGTGCGCCCTTGCTGTACTTGTAAATCGGGTTGGGGCTTTGGAACTGTCTAACTCAGGTGCTAAGCTGGGGTACCTGCGATTAAAAGATGTGATACCTTTCCCTCACCGAAAGGCTATGAACGATACGAAAAAATACAAAAGTATGGCTGCTTAGCTGTGTAACCACGCGCACACACACACACACACACACACACACACACNACGAAAAAATACAAAAGTATGGCTGCTTAGCTGTGTAACCACGCGCACACACACACACACACACACACACACACACACACATATATATATATATATATATTCTTAACTACTCTGTGGCGTTATTTTGTTGGAAACTCGTTCTTTGGGTACTCGGTCACGAAATGTATCACATGAGCCTTCAGAATACTCTCAAGTACCACTGTGTTTTCAGGAACTTTCGTATCACTACCAGTGGCGAACGACGGTTATATATGTAAGATGGCTCCTCATATCATCATGCCAAACTGTAAGAGACACGTGCCCGTAGCAAAGTGAGGCATAGTTTGCAGCACTCACTTGCGGTCCTCTAATATCTGGTATAGTTGCCATACACTCCAAAATTAAAAAAAGAAAACATAATACATCGCCAGTCCGAGGAATCCAAAGTTGCTCTTTGCTGATACGACTGAAAAAGTAGAAGGCAATGTTGAATCATTGTTGAGGCAGAACACCCTAAGGCCGCGGCATCGCCGATTTGTTTGTGCTAAGTGCCTGTAAATGGTTTTGGTAGAGATATGGTACTGTAGTATAGCTGCCATGTGTCGCTGAATGGTGAACAAGAAGTCCGCTGGCTCTTGTTTTTCCTATCCGATGATCAAAAGGTCCTCCCCTCTGATTGCTGAGGCCGTCTAGAAATTTGCACTGGAAGGTGGTTGACCTTGACGGGAAAGGTGATAATTTATTACCTTGTATTCACGTGTCCATTCCTTCAAACATGATATTAACTATGTAGTCCGAACTGCTCAAATGTCAGACACATAGGTGCGACGCCCACCCTGTCTCTCACAGTGCTACAATCCAGCCTCTCTCAAACTCCGTCAGTTCTTACGGCTCTCACGTAAGTCTTCTCTGGATTGTCTGTCACTCATTAAATACGCCTGGAGTGTATTGTGCATTTCGCATCACATGCGCTATGTCACACAAAGATAAACAGCTTCGCACCCATTCGACGTATGTGCATGCGCCATCGCACGAAACTTTAAACGTTTAATATAATTCATAAACGTGCCTATTTACCAAATTTTAAAGTTACATAGTTATTTTTTACAGGATGTGCAAAATTTTATGACAATGAGTATAATACTCGCATACGCACTTGCGCCGGAACTCACCTTGCAGCTGTTTCTTAAATTTGTGCAATCCACAAAATAACGTAAAACGGCATGTTTTTCGTTCTAAACGCGTTGAGAATTAAACCGGAGAGGAAAAAGCACGAAGAATTTTTAACTCACTCGAAGCAATATAAAAACAACCGCGTGTTTTTAGAAGAGCATTTAAAAGTATCTGCTTATACAAAACCCATTTTGACTTATAGTGGGACACACTATAAACAGCGATAACATTTTTACTACAGATTATAGCAATTGTATGTCCCTATTACAATGTCACAAGATACCACAATATACAAAAGTTGAATAATATAATTTACAGTATTACAAGATATTCAAAAATAGTTATATTTAATTAATTTAAATTTGGATATCCTATTGGGTGCAAATATAACTGTTTTCACGCTCAGTGGTGAATTGTGAGAGTTTATATTTTAGGTCGTTGGATTGCAGTTTTCAGTGAGGCGCAAGAAAACAGTGAAAAGGAACGCGTATAAGAAACGAATGGGTGAGTGAAGAGATTTGGGCGGCTCTAAACATCGTGGTCTTGAGAGCCGATGTAGGAAAAGAAAGATTCGTACGAAACGCTGCCTCGAGGACTGCGCGTTCAACAGTCTGCACGAACACGACGACTGCCCAAAGCCTCGACTCGACGCGCCCGTCAGCCTGCCTAGGGCTAAACTGCGTTCCAACATATCTGGAAACCCAGTTTTTGTGCAGTACTGTTCGTTAAAAAAGGAAGTTCCTAACGTGTATATTTACGAAAATAAAATATTTTATTTTAGTTACAAAAATTATAGTTTACGCTACCGAAATGGATGTGTATAAAAATCAACATTATTACCAATCTTCCGTTACATACAATTACAACAATATTATTGCCATTGTCTTGCCTGGCGAAATTGTTTCTTATTTTGCAAAACGGGCTTTCTAGCAGACCCAGAATGGAAACACTCTTCAATTTTGATTAAAAATTAATTATCATTTATTTATTTATTTTACGTTTAAATAAGTAAACTCTATTAAATATAAAATTTTAATATTTTGCATTGTTTGAAAACAAATTGTTTGGTTGGCAAAATTGTCACCTGTGTGGTTGGTATAACTGTCACTAGGCGGTGCCATTTTACAATGGCGCCTTTTATTATAACTGTGTCTTTCTTGCTGTATCATTGTTACGGTGTAGTGAATAAAACATTAAAACTAGGAATCTGAAGTTTTATTAAAGAAGAAACCCATAAACCTCAATAAACACTAACAAAATATTTAACAGTGCTACAAAATGCGCAGCATAAGTCTCACATTTCTGACAATGCCAGTGGAGTGTGTGCTACTTTATAACTGGTTCTGAAGGTTGTACAGTCGGCTACGATAAGTTAATATGCACGAGTTGTAACTTTAGGACCGTATACAGGGAAATTGTTCGCAATGTCTCAACGAACACAAAAATACAACCACAAAAGTTATTCAGTTTTATTGATATTACTTCACTTTTCCGGTGTATTTAAACCATTAAATTTTTTTAAAGGTAGGTTTTAAAACTCATAAGGAATAAACATTTTCCAATTTCAACTGCATCCTCCTAGAGTTCCTATTGCCGAGGTATTTATAATGTACGTTTTTATTATTGATTTAAATAGGATGATATTTGTGGGGTGGGTTACACCTTAACCAAACTTTGAACTTGAAAGCGGTGTTTTTTTATCAGTAAGGTTCGTACCCGAGTATGAAGTCACCGTACAACCGCGGAGGTCACTTCTGGTCACCCGGCTGTTATTCGCGATATATTTAACTTGCTAACAACGCGCCGCTGATTTGTATTCTCCTCGGATATGACCTTGGCCAAGGTTGAATTCGTTATCATCTGATTCGGAAGCCTGCGAGCGGTTTTGGTTGTGAGTGACCGAGTTCGCTGTGACGTCACGCCCACGCGCCACACGAGGACGAACAACTGAAGGTGTGCGCTGTCGGCGGTTCATTCAGCACTTTTGAAAACCTGTCTAGGATCTACTTTTCTCCTCATTTTCTATTCTCCTGCAATATGCAACATTTACAGTGTCATGGGCCTGATCGCTGTATTCATGCGCCCACCGAACAAAGCCATAGAATTGTTAGCAATGTAAATGTTTTTCTAATTTGCATATTCGTACTCATAAGTGCATAATACAAAAAATTATTTTATGTAGTCCAGGATATTCCTCCGCCTAATGCAAAGAAAGTTTAACCAATTGTAGAAAATTACACCAAAGGGACAGCGCACCGCATTCATGCACGCTCAGTAAACGTAACAATATTTTGCATAAAAAACTATTTATTATTAGGCGTTACCAACAAACCTATTTTCTCCCTTTTTTAATTCGTATTAATAACTAACAAAATAATATAATTTACTAGGGAACCGGCCCGGCTTCGCCCGGTAACAATTTAGTTTTTACAGCGATACTTGGAAAGACAAAACTGGTTACTGTGGGTCACCCTTAAAAGATAAACATATACCATTGCGGACTTTTCTGTAGACCTTTTTGAGAGCTACAATTCTGTAGTACATTAATTTGATGTATCTCTTGCGGTTTAGTCAGCGCAAACCATGTAAGCGCCCTAAAAGCTGTTTTTTACGACTTGATTACTAACGGTTCAACATTTCTCTACTATCCTTACATTAAATATAAATTTGTTATACACCAAAACCTTTCCCAAGANTCTACTATCCTTACATTAAATATAAATTTGTTATACACCAAAACCTTTCCCAAGACATTCTCTAAATGATGTTGAAAACTGTATCGAAATCCATCAGGTAGTTTAGAAGAATTTAGCGAATACACAGACAGACGCGTATAGGCGACTTTCTTTTATACTATTTAAGGATAAATAAAATATAAGTAAAAAATCTAAATATCCATAAAAAGGTTTTTTTTTATGTTAACAGAAGTATAAAACGCTTTTGATACGTGACACATTTGGGAAACAACCAAACACGACATACATGGGCNTTTATGTTAACAGAAGTATAAAACGCTTTTGATACGTGACACATTTGGGAAACAACCAAACACGACATACATGGGTGGATTTTTCAAAAGTTTGATTCAAAAAGTGTGAAGAAACCGCGAATAGATTATAGATCCAGTGGCGATAAATTTAAACGTTACACTCGCAGTATGATGTCACATGTTAAGAACTACTTTTATTAAGCTGTACTCTAAATCCTAATCATTGGGAAACCACAGATCCGCAGTGAGTTTCATCCACTCGAATCAGTGAAAATGACTCCACATAGAATCAGTGAAAAACCACTGGTCGTTTCAGTGAAACAATTTCNTTTATGTTAACAGAAGTATAAAACGCTTTTGATACGTGACACATTTGGGAAACAACCAAACACGACATACATGGGCGGATTTTTCAAAAGTTTGATTCAAAAAGTGTGAAGAAACCGCGAGTAGATTATAGATCCAGTGGCGATTGATTTAAACGTTACACTCGCAGTATGATGTCACATGTTAAGAACTACTTTTATAAGCTGTACTCTAAATCCTAATCATTGGGAAACCACAGATCCGCAGTGAGTTCCATCCACTCGAATCAGTGAAAATGACTCCACATAGAATCAGTGAAAAACCACTGGTCGTTTCAGTGAAACAATTTCNCATCCACTCGAATCAGTGAAAATGACTCCACATAGAATCAGTGAAAAACCACTGGTCGTTTCAGTGAAACAATTTCACTGACTGAATAAGTCAGTTTGCGGCGATTGAAATATTGTTTTTTATTTAGTTTAGCTAAATAATTACGTGAAATAAATATATTTCCAATAGACACTGTTTATATTATGCGATTTAACACAATTTCAAAAAAAATGTATCGCTGTCCAGGATTTGAACCAACTGCATACCACTCGAGACCGTTATCTTACTAATCAATTTACCATGCCACCGTTAACTACGAGAGGTAACTATATTGTCGAGCATTCGTAGTTTTAACTTGTATGTCTTTTATTTTCGTTTTTAGTTTAATTGGATTGTTAAATCAAATAGTACGTATCAATGCACCCACTCTACCACATTTAATGCAGTTCGGACCCCTTCATACCGAGTGCTATGATGATTACGAGAAAACGATAGGAAAGAGGACTGAATGCTCATGTTTCCCCTCGTAAAATGTTATTATAAAGGACGAAATTCACTTTAAAAATTATATTTACACACACACAGGCCTAAATGTTATGGGTGTTAATAGTTTATGCATTTTTATTTTATTTCGTACACTTTGTTTAACTGATCCGTCAGTCAAAACACAAATCACTGAAAAACAGCGAATGAAATGGCTGATGAATCAGCGGGAAAAATGTCACTGAATAAAGAAGTTAAGGTAAACTGGCATTTTTTCACTATCTCGTCACTTTAACTTACTGAAGTGACTGTTGATTAAGTCAGGTACTGCCAGCTGATTTAAACAGTGAAATTCTCACTGATTCATATATTTAGTGTGCGCTGCCAACTTAGCCAGCACTGTGCTAAACACTATGTTGTTTAATGAATTGTATACGTAGCTATGATCAGATAACTTCTCAGAGGTTTGTTCCGGAGAGTGTTCACTTCGCCGCGAACAGCCCGTACTAACCGATCAACTTGCGTGACGAACATTCGCAGCTCGTCGGGCTACAGCTAGTTCTGGCGCTCACTGCAGCCAGCAAACGTCAACTTTCCAGCCTTTCTTTCTTCGCTAGCAGTAGGAAACAAACCAAAACATTAACTTTTTTTTTTTCCTTCAGACGACGACCTTGTTCCATGTTTCGTGTTACATTCCCTGGTAGACAACGGGTGTGTACATGCAAGTATAGGTTAATAATGTCAGCGAACCTTCCATCATATATCAGGATAGACAGGTGACTGCGTCATTTGTTTTTAAACACACATTAGTAGTGGGTAGATCGTAAGCACTGAGTAGCTATTGTTATATACCGTAAGTAGACTACAGAAACAATAGTGAGTGAGTGAGTGAAGAGATTTGGGCGGTTCTTAGCAGCAAGGTCTTGAGAGCCGATGAGCGGGTGATTGAGGTGAGCATGGAGCAGCACCGTAATGGAGGGGCGGGGGAAACGGGAGATCTCCGAGAAAACCCGCCAACCAGCGGCATCGTACCGGCACGATTCCCACATGTGAAAATCCGGGAGCAACTCCGCCGGGAATCGAAAACCGGTTCGCCTTGGAGGAAGACGAGTGCTCTGGTGGCTGCGTCACGTACGTAAGAGAGTGTGTTCGTGTTGTTCCCACTCGCCCCAGGGGCCATTCTCTAACTTTTTACTGTCTTTATATTAAGACATTTACCGCCCAACTATTTTTACGAAGCGAAATGGTATTCTGTAACTCAATATGTTTCCAGGACGGTCTTTCGAATGCCTTGTAACTGTCTTTATATAAATACCGGCCAACAAGGTGTCTTTATGAACGAAAGTGGAAAGAAAATGGCCTACCTATTGAAGTTTATTCTACAAATATGTCTTACAGAAAAGGAAACGTTTTAAAATGCCCCAAACATGATACATATTACAATGGAGAGCAAAAAAAAAANATATGTCTTACAGAAAAGGAAACGTTTTAAAATGCCCCAAACATGATACATATTACAATGGAGAGCAAAAAAAAAACTGGTATAGGCGTGCGGGCGCAAATAACAGAGGTATGGAACCAATCAGAGTAACGCGATGCGGTCGGCAGCGCCTTTATAAGACAACAAGCGTCTGGCAAAGTTGCTAGATCGGTTACAGTTGCTACAATGGCAGGTTATCAAGATTTAAGTGAGTTTGAACGTGGTGTTATAGTTGGCGCACGAGAGATGGGACATAGCATCTCCGTGGAAGCGATAAAATTTGGATTTTCGCGTACGACCATTTCACGACCACATAAAATCTTCGGCATCGCTGTGGCCGGAAAAAGATTGTGAACGAACGGGACAAACGACGACTGACGAGAATCATTAAACGTGACAGACGTGCAACCCTTTCTCAAATTGGTGCAGATTTCAATGCTGGGGCATCAACATGTGCCAACGTGCGAACTATTCAACGGACCATCATTGATATGGGCTTTCGGACCCGAAGGCCCACTCGTGTACCGTTGTTTACTGCACGACCCAAAGCTTTACGCCTCACCTGGGCCCGCCAACACTGCCATTGGACTGTTGATGAATGTAAACACGTTGCCTGGTCTCACGAGTCTCGTTTCCAATTGTATCGGGCGGATGGACGTGTACGGGTATGGAGACATCCTCATGAATCCATGGACCCTACATGTCAACAGGGGATTGTTCAAGCCGGTGGAGGCTCTGTCATGGTATGGAGCGTGTGCAGTTGGCATGAAATGGGACCCCTGATACGTCTATAAACGACTCTGACAGGTGACAGATACGTAAGCATCCTGTCCGATCACCTGCACCCATTAAAGTCAATTGTGCATTCCGACGGACGTGGACAATTCCAACAGGACTATGCGACATCCCACATGTCGATAGTGGCTACCGAGTGGCTCCAGGATCACTCTTCTGACTTTGGACACTTCCATTGGCCACCTAAATTACCAGACATGAACATTATTGAGCATATCTGAGATGCCTTGCAACGTTCTTTTCAGAAGAGATCTCCACCGCCTCGCACTCCTATGGATTTGTGGACTGCCCTGCAGGATTCATGTTGTGAACTGCCTCCTGCATACCTTCAGGCATTAGTCGAGTCCATGCCACGTCGTCTTGCGGCACTTCTGCGTGCTCGCGGGGGCCCTGCACGATATTAGGCAGGTTGGCTCTTCATTGTATATTCTGTTATATTTCCTTACTAATACACGGCGTCTGGAATACATTTAAGGCGCATATTTTATAATTCGTTAGTGATACTCTTGCTTTAACTTAACTACGAAGTGACGGATTGGCGACGGTTCAGTGCTGCTATCTCGTGATGCTCAAAATGAACTAGTGCCATCTGAAATTTTGTATCCATAGAAAGAAGTAAATTTATTTTAGAAGAACTATTTGGAAATGTGTTATGAAATAAATTTCACTTATAGTTAAAAATTCACTATAATAAGACAATTTGTAACAATGCATGCTCTGATAACAGAAAATAATATAATTCAACAAGCAGATCGTTGATTTCAGAACACAGCCCGCTGCGTTGCCAAACGTGCATCTTTGCGCAAAGATATCTATTAAGATATGACATACAGAATACCATATAAAGATTCCTACGAGTAACCAAGTATATGGCCCTCTTTATGATAAAGACAATCACTTTGACTGTCTTTAGGCAAACTCAAGTTAGAGAATAGAGTCCCAGTATATTCTCGAAGTTGTGTAACAAACATTCGGAGCTCGAGCGGGCTGCACGTGACATCAGGAACTCGCAACTCATGAGACGTCAACGTCTTCGGGCTCTCATTCCCACTTCCACACTCAAAGAAAAGATTTCGGTGAATCAAACAAAGTTTGTTTGGCGCAACCAAACGAAATGTTTGTGTAGGGGCAATGAAATATCTTGTTGTTGTAACCGAATTATTTTGTTGATTTTATTTGGTTCCCCCAAATAAAGATTTTGTTGCTGCAACCGAATATATGTTTGGCTCTACGTAGAGTCCGTCTCATATAAGTTGGCAAGATTCTACCAATCAGTGAGTGGCAATTGACGTATACGAAACAAAAAAAGTGCCATTTACAAAATCCTGTATCAGCTGATGCACGAACGAACAAAAGTTAATATTACGTAGGCTATTCTGAGTGCACTGCCGACGCACATTAGACAAGCAGAAAATACGCGATAAGAAAGAGTTCCTAGATGAATTAATACATTTTATTTTACGAGGTCACAAAATAGTGGTTGTTAGTGTTACAAACAAAACTTCTTGATAAAGTATTAATGTATAGGTGTTTAACATTGAAATGCTTAATAAAACGATCTGTATCCAAAAGAAACGCAACTTCAAAACCTTGTTCACATCGTATCAAACCCGCTCCAATCATGCTTCCCATACTGCTTGATATTTATTACAAAAGCATACAGAACTGTTGCATAATATTGTTGAATTATTTTTTCTAATAATTTAATTAAATATATTTTAATTTTGTGTCGTTCCCAGCCAGTAATAGAAGAACAGTCAACTTTCAAAAAGGTGCTAGCTATTGGGCAATGGAAACGGCTCGCACCTCGCTCTGTCATGCCGTGCGCCATCTAACCGCTCTTTCCCGAAGCATTACCAGCCAGAAAAGAATAGCTTTCATGCTAACAAATTTACGAACAGATACCAATAGTTTTATTTTTCCGCGAGCTCTGCATGATTTTTAAAGTAGCATATATTTCATGTACAGCGATTTTGAGTACTAGTAATTTCTATTCGGCTGGTAATCGTTCGTCTAGGTAAATTATACTCCATATTGTTCTCCCGAAAACCCATTTCCTTGTTTCCGTGTTGTTACTATATTGTATTGATAAAACGAAGAAAGTGGGACACGCGTGAATAGTTTTTAAGCAATTATAACGTTATTTCACATCACATATTTCCAACTCGAACTGTTTAGTATCAGTAATAGCAGAATTACTGCATTGCAATCAATAATCGTTGGTGAGTTGTTGGCGAATAAAAGTGCGTTATCAATTAAATTTCCCGAATTAATTTTACTGCCAGTTATATTAGATATGACCTCCAAAGTGTGATAATAGCTTCAACTACCGTCTCGCAAATGTTAACCCAAATTCGCTGTCTCGGACAAATTAAAAAAGAGTTAGCAAATATTAAATTTGTTGGAAGGTTTTATATTTTTACTTTTATAACCTACTAATTTTTTTTAACAGATGTCAGTATAAAATATCTTAAAATTTATTTAGCATTACAGTACAAAGGCAAGTGGATTAGCTGACAGCTTTTTGATAATAATAATATAGCCTCCATTTGACGCACCAGCTGATGGCGAAATGATACATGAACGAAAAGTAAACATTGACGCTACTTTCGTCGAACTGTGAGAATCTCGCCAACTTACATGAGACAGACAATACATAAAACAGTTTCGGTTAATATGGAAACAATTGGTTGCCCGACCGTGATTAGAGCTCGAGCGCCACGCCTAGCAACCTCAGCTAAGTGACTACTAATGAAAATATACTAAGTGACTACTAATGAAAGTGTACTAAGTGACTACTAATGAAAATTCACTAAGTGACTACTGATGAAAATTTACTAAGTGACTACTAATGAAAATGTACCAAGTGACTGCTAATGAAAANATTCACTAAGTGACTACTGATGAAAATTTACTAAGTGACTACTAATGAAAATGTACCAAGTGACTGCTAATGAAAAGGTATTAAGTGACTACTAATGAAAATGAAATGTTTTAAGTAACTTACATACATTTCAAAAACGGGTTAACGTGCGTAAATAAATATTTCAAGTTTTACAGCTTTACTTTGTAGTTTCCTGTTGAATTTTTTTTATTCCGATGCTTATGCCATTATTAAGCATCAATAAATTCACTAACAAACACTGTTACCATCATAATTGTCACAAAAAATGCAAACAAACACTTGAACTGTATTTACGAACGAATGCAATAAAGAGAGTGTCCAGACAATCATACACAGTTTATTTAACTAAATATTTCGTTGGCAGTGTAATTTCTTTTGGTCCAACGCAAAGATATTGTTTATTCAAATGTACTTTGTTAGATGAACAAAATTAAATTTTTTGCTTTTAAAGTTTTGTATACTCNAAAGATATTGTTTATTCAAATGTACTTTGTTAGATGAACAAAATTAAATTTTTTGCTTTTAAAGTTTTGTATACTGAAAAATTATTTTGTAGGGGAAACTGAATATATTTTTGACATTAAATAAACAAATATTTTGCTGGCTGTTCTCTCAGTGCAGTAAAATATTTATGTTCGAGTTACAGACGATTCTTTGGAAATATTTTTGCCGAAGATTTTCTTGTAGCTCTACAACTGATATATTGTGTATTTACAACACATTATTTTAGAGAACATACAAAAATTGTCGTGGACCTCCATTATTGTTATAGACTTGAAGTAAGGCGCTACAAGTTCTGCTGGCGATGCCTGCGCTTGGTACCTCGGCACGGCCCGGCTGACGGCAGCTGAGAAATTAGTGACGGCCCGGCAGTGTACAAACCGTTACAAAAATATTCGGCTCGCATCGGCAAGCACGCGCCTGATTGTACGGAGACCAATGGTTTTAGCTCGACATCACGCTGCGTCAGGCTGCGAGCGCAGCTACCTCTCCCCTCGCCGGCCGCGCCCCGCTGTACGTAAATTCACCCGCTAGCAGTTGTAGCGCTAACAGTGCAACACTTTATTGTTGAAATTCTACATTAGTTCTACATATTCCACTGTTATTTTGTGAAATTCACTCTAATTTAATTATAGTGGTACAAAAATGTCATTTGCAATTGGTCTACAGAGAATTCTTTGCACAAATACAGAAACCATTTTACAGTGTGTACGACGTAAAACCATTACACCACTTTTTTTTTTTCATGTGTCCTGCGTGTTCGAGATGATGTGTAAGTGTAGCTTTGTAGTCTGTGATTGGTCAAACGTCGCGTTAGATCGGTGTTTGAGTCCAAAGCCGTGCACAGCATAACAATTGTGGGCTGTGAAAATATAACATTTCGTCCCCTCTCCTAGAAATAAAATAGTTAATTTTAATATTACATGCACAGCGTACTTCCAAATGAAGCAGACATTACTTTGTTCTCGGTAGTCGTCTGGAGAAGATCAGCTGCTGTCAACGTATCTCGCTCTGCCTTCTAAAAGTACCCGCTTGCACTGTTCATCAGAGAAACGATTTTACCCCAGATTTCTAAGAGTGCAATGAACCCAAATTTTGAAAGTTGATTCAGACCAACGCAACTACTATTTTTTCCACTACCATATTAAGTTTCTGACTTTATAAGAACGTCTGTAACTTCTGGAAGGCCTTTTCAAAAAGTGGAAATTGGAGCATGCCAAAACAAATCGCTGGTTCTGATTAATGTAAAGTTTTAATTTTTAAAAACTAAACAACTTCTACAAGAACGTATTTATATTTAAAATAATGTGAAAACACGGGCAAGTACCTTTACTCCCATATTGAGTTTTCTCTCCATTCCTCGCTGCGTTTCAACCCTTGAACACGATTTCGCCCCCTCTAGCCCCCTCATCATCCTCCTCAACAACTAAGCATAGCCATGATTGCGTTATTATTAGTGACACACACATCAATGTTGGTGCTACGTGAGCGTCACGTGCTATTAAGTTTACGTGGGCCCAAGTTGTGTTTCACGTTCGAGGCACAGCGATAAGGGCGACGATCGCACGCGCGCCCTTGCGGCCAATCGCTCTTACGTGCAAGGCGCTGGCTGAACCAACGTGCAGTGGAACACTTTCCACGCTTTCCTCTGCAAATTGGATCTGTAACATGTGGACCATATTACACGCGATGGAAGCCCGCGGATTAAACTACGACTTGTATGGTTTTACTTTTCTCTCCTACTTCTTAAGGAATCTGTGCAGGCGAGCTGTACAAGCGTTTTTTTTTTACTATTTTTTTAATTTACGTAACATGATACAGAGAAAACCGTGCATGCTGAGATAATTGGTTTTTTTTATATTTTATGGCAAAAATCGTATTCCCAGGACATTTATTTTGTGAGATACGCGTAAACAAGCACACAAGGAATGTACGGGAAATATGTGCGGACCACTAACTCTTAACTGCAGATTGTTAACCGAACTTTGCATTGCGTGTGCAGCGTCCTCAAAACACAGCTGAAATGCTTTACATAAAACACTTGTTTTCAGTAATTCCACTAAAAACGGGTTGCATACGATAAGCTTACAGATATGTAAATATCAGATTTAAAAAATTACAATTGGCGCTCAGAATTAATAAGATCTGACGCAAAACGCTAATATATTGCTACAAAACACTGCTCCTGTCACGAATTTGACCAGGGAATTGCTCGAAATCAATTCATACATAGCTACATTGCACCAAGTGGCTCGAGTAGCCTACATATGCTCGTAGCTATGTGAGCTGTCTTCTGATTAGACTCCCGGCCTAAGGCAGGGAGGGACCTTAATAATGCCAATCAAATAAAATCATATAAAATAGTCTTTATAATAATTCTGAACCTTTGACGAAATGTAGATAATCTTGAGTTTTTTTTTTCTTTTTTTTTTCATATTACCCGTTCCGGGTTTCAACTTCCATCCAATGCATTGGTAAATATTATATGTTGCCAGCTACGAATCATGAAATCAGCCTTTTAGTTTCCTGAAGAACCCCGTTTATGACTTTTGGAATAGAACAATATAATTTATCCAAAAAATTTTGTGAGCTCCTTTGAGTAGGAAAGAGTGATGTAACACTTTTTGAAAACACCTCTGTACTTTTGAACGGCTTGCAGTAAGAAGTGTACTAGCACACATATTATAAAGTATCAGTATTAATTTAATAATAAATAAATGGCTTTGTTATTCCAACTAAAAATATCTACATCTTGCTCTTTTCAAAATGGTTACAAATGTTCCAAGGCACACGATGTTGATGTACCAGGGAACACTACACATTGTATAGGTTGTTGCTGGTAAAGTGAGCACTTTCAATCCTCGAGTTACTTTCTCTTTCAGCCATTTTTTTTTTATCTTTTAAAANACATTGTATAGGTTGTTGCTGGTAAAGTGAGCACTTTCAATCCTCGAGTTACTTTCTCTTTCAGCCATTTTTTTTTATATTTTAACAACCTTTTTAAATAAATATTGCCATGCCAGTAATAAACACAGTGTTTATATTCCACCGCACTCAGAAGTTAACGTGTAAAGCTAAAATAAAATATATTTATTGACCATTATTCCAAATGAGAGTGCTTTCAAAAGTGCTCACTTTACCGTGAATAGCCCGTACCTAAGAACAGGCCGATGAGAAAAAAAACTACAACTAAAAGTAAAGCTAAATGAAATTATTTAGTTATTAAACTCATGTATACATTTACAACTTTAAAAATCCAATTCAGATTTTCAAAAATACACTAATAACTATCGGGAAATTAAGTGAAATCGCTTACTATACGAGCTAGGTGTAAGGAAATTATTAATATTTTGTTTAACATGATACAAACTTAACAATTTCAACTAAAATATATAAATGGTCGATTCTATATAATCATAGCAGTGATTTTTTTAATAATTGGTTTTCCTTTTTCGCAAATAAAAAAAATAACGAAATGATACTGTAAGTTTACAAAAAATAGTCTGTATCATAAAAAAACATTGCTTTCNCGCAAATAAAAAAAATAACGAAATGATACTGTAAGTTTACAAAAAATAGTCTGTATCATAAAAAAACATTGCTTTCAAATGGTTCACGGCAGAAATCACAAATGTAGTGTTTCCATAATTGTCGATTAATACCGGCACACAGCTCATTTGTCCAACGAAGACAAACGAGACATCTTATCCACTGCTCTCCTGCCCTGTCTGTGCGATATGGTNACACAGCTCATTTGTCCAACGAAGACAAACGAGACATCTTATCCACTGCTCTCCTGCCCTGTCTGTGCGATATGGTTCATGGCAAAATATGCATTCTTCATCGGCATTGTCTTCGTCATCTGTAGATACCAATGGGATGACGACATTTTCGGAAGAAGAACTTGCATTATTTTGTTTAATTTTAAAGTATTTTCTATTTTCCTTATCCCGTTTGGGGACGTGGCAGTGGACCTAATGTCGTTTCTCCTACAGAGTTTCTTCAGCTGGCAGTTCGCCTTAAAGCCATTTCACCTACAGACACTAGAGCTAAAGTCGTTTATCGTACATGCNGTTTCTTCAGCTGGCAGTTCGCCTTAAAGCCATTTCACCTACAGACACTAGAGCTAAAGTCGTTTATCGTACATGCAGTAGACCTAATGTCGTTTCGCCCAAACTTAACTTCAGCGAAAGGCGTTTCTCCTACAGTCATTCGACCTACAGTCGTTTGTCCTATAACACGCCAATATAGTTAAAAACGGCTTTTTCAGACTGCCGTATCTTAAAACGTACTCGCCGGACACAAGTCAAACTACGATAGGAGCCTCTATTGAAATTTGCTGCAGACTTTTCATCAATAAAATGATAGGGTCACCGCTGAAAGTCCCCTAGGTACAAGCAGCACTACGAGAACTCTACCACGCCAGTTCAGAGCCTTGCGCTTAGTGGCGATGGCGCTCTTGTAGCGCGCGCCAGTGTGACCCTTATAGCTCCCTCGCTTCTCGACCAAAAAAAAAAGGAAAAAAACGACAGACAGGCGTTGCTGTTAGGAACGCTCACGTGACCTNAGGAAAAAAACGACAGACAGGCGTTGCTGTTAGGAACGCTCACGTGACCTTGAATAAACGGCATCTACGTGAGTTAACTGAGAAGTGTTCCGTTGTTAAGTAGCGGCCCGTGACTAGAATATCCGCCGACGTAATGTCAGCCTGTGTTTACGAAAACAAGTGAAATGGGCATCAGTATCGAACCAGCTGTTCTTGGTAAAGCGGACACTTCTCGGAGCCTGGCGCGGACGCACTTTGACGTCTGCGCGTTCACGCGTGGCTCAGAAAATAAACATTCCGGGAAAACTACTTTTTGCCAGAAAAGATAAAAACAAATTATCTAAGCCCGTGCATTTTTCTTTCCATCACATCAAGTGCATTCCGAGAGAGAAAAAAAATGACCAAAAGTGGTTTAAAAATATAATTTCCCTTTTTTAAAGCTGGCCTGCGCAGTTTTCTCAAGCGGTGCGTGAAACGCAAAGCGGCGCAGTCGTGGTTCAATCCACGGGCTTTCATCGCGTGCAATGAAATTTCGCGTTTACAGTTCTGATTTGCAGGGCATAGCGTAGCGACGGAAGCGTGCACGTCGGTTCAGCGCCTCGCTCGCAAGGGAGTCGGGTCGCTGGGCGCGTGTGCTATTGTCGCCCTTATCGCCGGGCCCACGTACTCTTAGGAGGAGTATGCATTGAAACATTTCCCTGCGAAATAGTTGTTTTCTGCGAATGCGCGTATCTCGGTAAATATATGTTCTGCAAATACCACTTTCTGCCAGAAAAATTACAAAAAAAAAAAAAACAATTATCTATGCCCTATGCCCTAATCAGCACATTTAAAGCTTGCCTCCATGTCTCTCTAAAGCATATATTTGTGATAGTGGAAATGGCTCAAACGGGTGATTTCACGGTCCTTTATAGGTACGAACATTCCTGTACAGTATTAAAAAAGGAATAGGGACGTTCATGAAACCTTTATTTTTATTATTACTCATGAAATGGTAGGGTCTCCGTTGAANGTTTCTTCAGCTGGCAGTTCGCCTTAAAGCCATTTCACCTACAGACACTAGAGCTAAAGTCGTTTATCGTACATGACAGTACACCTAATGTCGTTTCGCCCAAACTTAACTTCAGCGAAAGGCGTTTCTCCTACAGTCATTCGACCTACAGTCGTTTGTCCTATAACACGCCAATATAGTTAAAAACGGCTTTTTCAGACTGCCGTATCTTTAAACGTGCTTGCCGGACACGAGTCGAACTGCGATATGAGCCTGTATTGAAATTTGCTGCAGGCTTTTCATTAATAAAATGATAGGGTCACCGCTGAAAGTCCCCTAGGTACACGCAGCACTACGAGAACACAGCACGCCAGTTCAGAGCCTTGCGCTTAGTGGCGATGGCGCTCTTGTAGCTCGTGCCAGTGTGACCCTTATAGCTCCCTCGCTTCTCGACCAAAAAAAAGGGATAAAACGACACAGACAGGCGTTGCTGTTAGGAACGCTCGCGTGACTTTGAATAAACGGCATCTACGTGAGTTAACTGAGAAGTGTTCCGTTGTTAAGTAGCGGCCCGTGACTAGAATATCCACCGACGTAATGTCAGCCTGTGTTTACGAAAACAAGTGAAATGGGCATAAATCAGTATCGTAGCAGCTGTTCTTGGTAAAGCGGAAACTTCTCGGAGCCTGGCGCGGACGCACTTTGACGTCTGCGCGTCCACGCGTATCTCAGCAAATAAATATTCCGGGAAAACAACTTTTTGCCAGAAAAGATAAAAACAAATTATCTAAGCCCGTGCATTTTTCTTTCCATCACATCAAGTGTATTCCGAGAGAGAAAAAAAATGACCAAAAGTGGTTTAAAAATAAAATTTCCCTTTTTTAAAGCTGGCCTGCGCAGTTTTCTCAAGCGGTGCGTGAAACGCAAAGCGGCGCAGTCGTGGTTCAATCCACGGGCTTTCATCGCGTGCAATGAAATTTCGCGTTTACAGTTCTGATTTGCAGGGCATAGCGTAGCGACGGAAGCGTGCAAGTCGGTTCAGCGCCTCGCTCGCAAGGGAGTCGGGTCGCTGGGCGCGTGTGCTATTGTAGCCCTTATCGCCGGGCCCACGTACTCTTAGGAGGAGTATGCATTGAAACATTTCCCTGCGAAATAGTTGTTTTCTGCGAATGCGCGTATCTCGGTAAATATATGTTCTGCAAATACCACTTTCTGCCAGAAAAATTACAAAAAAAATAAAAAATTATCTATGCCCTATGCCCTAATCAGCACATTTAAAGCTTGCCTCCATGTCTCTCTAAAGCATGTTTTTGTGATAGTGGAAATGGCTCAAACGGGTAATTTCACGGTCCTTTCTAGGTACGAATATTCCTGTACAGCATTAAAAAAGGAATAGGGACGTTCATGAAACCTTTATTTTTATTATTACTCATGAAATGGTAGGGTCTCCGTTGAAAGTCTCATAGAGGCACGTTATCGACGGCAAGACTGCGCGTCAGTTCAGTTCATTGCGCGTAGAGGCGATGAGAAAGTCGATGCGCATGTCTCGGTCAACCTCTAGCCCTCCCGCGCTTTTACGCATCATACGTGCAAAATTCCTTCTCAAGCGGTAGGAAAAACGTACGTCTGCACGGGCGTAGTTTAATTTGCGGGCTCTCATCGCGTGTAATAAAGTCCCACCGTTACAGATCTATTCTGCGCAGTACAGCATCCCGACGGAAACTCTGCTCACGTTGCGCGTAGGAGCGATGAGGCGCTAGGGGCGCGGGTTAATGTAGTCCGTATCGCCCCCTCACTTCTTGACCTTGAACCTTGAACCTCTTCAGACCTACTGTTCTTTTCTTTTTATTTTCTTCCGCCATATGCAAAATTTACATTGACACGGGCATAATTTTTTATTCGTGCGCCAATTTAAATGAAAACGTGAAATATGGCAACGAACCGAAACGTGTAACTTATATCCCTATATGTATTATAATTTCGATAAAGTAAAAAAAAAAAAAAACAACGCCAACTTTATTTGCCAGAACTTTGAACATTACACTTGCATTACAACGACAATGCTTGGAACTATTTTACTTAAATATAAATGGTAACTTGACTGCGAGCCTTCGTGTCGTCGTGCGCGGTAGCGTGCAGCTATTGGCTGTTCGCGGTCACGTGAGCACTTTTGAAATCAACCTTTGAAAAAATCGTCGCCCCTTCCTGCGTGTATTCTGACGGGCACACTGAATGGTACACGTTCGGTAAAGTTGGCGACAATAGAGGGAAAGTAGTCCCATGTTTTAACGTTGTATTAAAAGTGTTAGGTAAACAGTTGTGAATACTGGTTTGAGTTGTTTCACTTTCTGTGTTTTTAATGCATATAAGTGTAGGAATTGGAAAATTTTTAAGATGTTTACTTTATTTTTTAATAAGTCCACAGTTTCACCTGACCAACGCATGAATAAAGCGACCAGGCCCTCGGCAATGTTATTTTACATACGGTGGAAG
Source organism: Clitarchus hookeri (assembly GCA_002778355.1). Lineage (NCBI taxonomy): Eukaryota > Metazoa > Arthropoda > Insecta > Phasmatodea > Phasmatidae > Clitarchus > Clitarchus hookeri. Next base: position 89,891 of record NQII01006388.1, read on the forward strand.
GACACTCAATGTGCATACACGTAGATCTTATGCAGGGCTGTCAGAAGTGCTCATTTTACCGTGAACAAGCTATACGGAGCTTCATTGGGTGCGCCCTCTGACCCGTATCTTTCTCCAATTCACGACACTTGCTCGGCCGTGTTCGCCTCGTGTTCGTCAAGGTGGCATGAATGACGGGTCCTGTGTCAGTCACGGCCAAGGTGACCTCTCCGAGTGCAACGCCGTGCACTTTGGCGTGTTCTTTCGTGACCGGCTCGCGGGCCTACACAATTTTAAACACCTCAAGGTCACGTCGGGCCGTAAGGAGGCATTGTGACGTAGATGGAAAATAGCATAACAAGCTCCGCGTGTATTCTCTTCCTCTGGATTTTAAGCGGTCTCTATAGGGTGAGTGAGTGAATAAATTTCGTTGACCTAACATCTAGGCCTTGAGAGCTGATGAGGGGGAAGCGAGGTGAGTAAGGAGTAGCGCCGGAATGGAAGGGTGTGGTAAACGGGAGATCCTCGAGAAAACCCGCCGACCAGTGGCATCGTACGGCACGATTCCTACATGCGATAATCCGGGAGCTACTGCGCCGGGAATCGAACCCGGTTCGCCTTGGTACGAGGCGAGTAGTCTAGCCACTACACCACCGCGGCCCCGTCACTATAGTACTGCAATCTGTTCAGAGAAGATACAGCATTATTGCAATAGTTCAAAACACTGTTTCACAGAAGAACGGATGTTGTGAACCGAAGGCCACTTACAGCGAATTCCGATAAACTTTGACACTTTTCAACGATCACATTTATGTTTCCATAACAAAATTTAGGAATGGGCAAGACATTGTCGACTTTCATTTCAGTTTTGAAAAACAGCTACATTAAAATATTCCATAGTTTTTTTTTTTATGTGTAATAGATACAATAGCTTGCAACGAGACCCGCACAAGTACAGAGGCCCCGTGACGTGTAAGTGCCTAGAGCCGATGGCGGACAACACAGGAATCACCTGCACTCCCCACGGATTGAGAAACAGTTTCATAAGGAACTAGGGATCTTTAGATATTCAGTCGTCTTTGCATGGACGCCAGCTGGTTTCACTGTTATTTAAACTCTTCTGAAGTCTTCGGTGACGCGGGAAGAAAGCGGGACCGGCCCCTCCTTTTGTGATTAAGAGAACCCTCACTCGAATTACAGCGACCCCCGTGGACCCCTCGATCATACTCATGCTGTAGTTCCTTTCATATCATATCTTTAAAATAGCAGTGAAGTTAAGCTTGTATCTCTACTTCTAATTCAATATCGAACCTATTTTAAGGTATGCATTCCGGATGAGACGACCATTAGAAGACAGAGAAGCATATGAAGAGCAGCGGCCCAACATTATTCATCTTTGGGAATCATTAATATTATATTCTGTGTCCTAAAATTTTTTTTAATAAATCAGAAATGAAAGCTTGGTTGTCAGGACCTCACTCGCTTTCTCTAATAGGCGTGGGCCTGAAGCCGAGGGGGTGTGGTAAAAAAACATATTTTAAAGATTGACCTCTACTGGAAAAAATAATGCCTTCTACGCCCTTGAAAACTTCTTTATACCCTCCTGCCACAACAATGCCTTGCAAATAATAACCAGTCTAATATCCACGAGTCCATTAATGCCTGCCGCGGTGGCTGAGTGGTCAGACTGCTCGCCTCCCACCTGGGCGAACCGGGTTCAATCCCTGGCCGGGTCACTCCCGAATTTTTGCAGGTGGGAATCGTGCCGGACTATGCCGCTGGTCTACGGGTTTTCTCGGGGTTCTCCCGTTTCCCCTGCCCTTGTATCTGCTCAATTCTCACCTCATTTCACCCTCATCGGCTTTCACGACCTCGTTGTTAAGAGCCGCCCAAAACCTCTCAAATCAACTCAACTCCATCAAATGGCGCTCTGAAATTGTACATAATAAAAATAAACCGAGCTCACTGCCACATACTTAAACTTTACGCGTGGTGTACGAAAACGTTAAGACGATGGACTAAATCACCGCCAACGTTACCATCTATACAGGATGATTGTTAAATCATGGGACAAACATTGTGGGGTGGTAGAGCTCACTAAAACAAACAAACAAACAATTATTGTATAGGAATACATGGGCGGGAGTGACGCGTTGAGGCACAAACACAAAAATAACACATGAAATGCAACACATTGTTTATTTACAACGTCGCCGCTAAATGCCTTTTTACAGTAATGTTTATAATAATTGCTCAAAATTGCTACCACCGACAGTAATGCAAGCTTGGTAGCGTCGGTGGAGTGATTGGCGAACAGATTCAAATACGCCGGGTATTTCACGCACGCCACCATTGTCAGCCAATCACGCCATATGTAGAGGTCGCCAAGCATGCGTGACTGTTGGTGGATGCATTTCCAGCAACTGTTTTAACATTTTCTGTACGGAATCACTCGTTAAGTATGCTGCTAATGAACATTTTATGTTTCCGTTAATGTGTTATGTTTTTGTGTTTGTGCCTCAACGCGTCACTTCCGCCCATATATTCCTATACAATAATTGTTTGTTTTAGTGAGCTCTACCACCCCTCAATGTTTGTCCCATAATTTTAGAATCATCCTGTATATATAGATTGATTTGTTTCCACATGTCGAGCATAACTGAGAAATGTATCTACTCGTAGTGGGTGAAGAACTTGGAACTTTCTTATGAAGGAAATGTATGGTTCATTCGTGGTTGCCTCCAACTTTTCTGAAGTCCTGCTAAAGTTCTACACTCAGGCAATTCCTTCGCCTCATGCAAACGAATCTTTACTCAAGCCTAGAAAATCACACCAAAGGAACAACGCACTGCATTCGTGCGCACTCAATTTAATAATATTTTGCACGAGAATTATTTATCAGTTGGAAATATTAACACACGTCTTTTTTTCATAGTAGATATAAATGCAATATCATAATTTGTAGAAATAATATAAGTAAAAGTTTAGTTCAACCAAAAAAAAAAACAGATACTTTCACGTTAAACTATTGTGAAACATGACATATTTATGAAACACCCCAATACGTCATACATGAGGTATTTTTCCAAAGGTTTGGNTAAACTATTGTGAAACATGACATATTTATGAAACACCCCAATACGTCATACATGAGGTATTTTTCCAAAGGTTTGGTTCAAAAATTGTGAGGATACCACAAACAGACTATACCTGACAGAACAGGAAAACAAAACTAATTGGCCGCAGCGGGATTAAACCAATAGCAACCTAATGACAGGGGCGAAACTCGCTGTGGATTTGTATCTTAAATAGGCATGAAAGAGCACTAACTCATTTGTGAGNACCTAATGACAGGGGCGAAACTCGCTGTGGATTTGTATCTTAAATAGGCATGAAAGAGCACTAACTCATTTGTGAGGCTGAAAGTCATGTAACTTACGCAACACTGGCCCAGGTATATTAATCTAAGTTTAATTCTATAGTTTTTCTGAGGCAAAAAAAATNCATGTAACTTACGCAACACTGGCCCAGGTATATTAATCTAAGTTTAATTCTATAGTTTTTCTGAGGCAAAAAAAATAAAAGGAACTGTCGAGCAAAGGTTCTTACCAATTTTATGCGCAAATATCTTGTCAGGAGTATACATTNAAAAAAAATAAAAGGAACTGTCGAGCAAAGGTTCTTACCAATTTTATGCGCAAATATCTTGTCAGGAGTATACATTTCTCATGAGAAAATTTTTTAAATTGTAAATTTTTACGTGTTGTTACAGCAAAAATATTATACTAAAGAAATGTATGTAAAATATTATTCTTCAAAGTTACGTGTTGCGAAAATATCGTGAGAGTCTTTATGTTGGCAGAACGTGCCTTCTGCGACTAAACACGTGTCATGGCCTTCCAAGTGTTGTCAGAGTCAGCTGTTTCCAACAAGGACGGTGTATAACACGCATTTCACGTCGTTCTCTCTGAACAAGGAACAAATCTTCCAAAGTTTTTCCTTGGAAGATTTGAAGGAACTGGGGAGACACGTGTCCTTGCTTTGTGTTGGCTGGCGGGAGCGGCATTGTAAACAAGCACTTTTGATACCAACCTACGGAGAAAAAAAAAATCACTGTCCCTGGCAGTATGTATTTTAACGGGAAAACCGCCCGGCATGTTTCCAGTTTGTGTGGCACCAAAATATCAAAAGTAGTCCCATTCAAAGTGTAACTTTTACATTTGTGACAACTTAATTTATTTAAAACATTTTCCTGTTGGTTTTACGCGGGTTAGAGTAAGAATTGCTATATTGTATTTACGTTCCTAACAACTTCACAATTACACTTGACTGGCGCAAGAATAAAGTGAGAAGGTCAATGACAATACTTATTTTACATATGGTGTAAATATAAAAAATAGGCAGACACGCTGATCTTAGGCAGGGATTTCTAACGTACTCAATTAGGGGTGCTGGCCACCGAAATATTCATTATTTTACATCTGTACGAAATACGGTTCAACTTATAGGCGGTTACTCTTGTTACTTTCTACTTTTCTGAGGCCGTGCTAAAGTTCTACTTCCAGGATATTCCTCCGCCTCATGCAAACAAAGCCTAGCCAAGTCTTCAAAATTACACCAAAGGGACAACTTCCGCATTCGTGCGCACTCTGTGTAATATTATTTTCCATAAGAACTATTTCTTACTATGTATTACCAACTCACAAATTTTCTCCCTGCTTTTTATTCATATTAATTATAAATATAATATTTTAATTTATAGTTAATATAAAAGTAAAACATAAATTTAATAAAAAATAATATTTTTATGTTAACGCAAGAAAAAAAGGTTGTGATTCATGACATATTTAGGATGCAACCAAGAACCTCTTACACGGTGAAATTTTTCAAAGGTTTGATTAATAAGGTCTGAAGAAACCGCGAACAGGCTTATAGTGAAACCCTGGTTTTTTGACTAAGCTATTAAACGTGCCTCCAGTATGTTGACCTATGAAAAGACACCATACCCCAGACGAGGGCGGAAAGGTTCTTTAAAGTTACCACACATGCCGTAAATATTATTACGATCTTGCCAATATAGCTTAAAACTGCTTTTTCGGGATGCTGTATCTTAAAACAGACCTTCTAGCCTGACACGAGTCAAACTACGATGGGAACCTGTTTTGAAAGTTGCTACAGACTTTTCATCAATAATATGATAGTGTCACCACTGAAAGTCCCATAGGTACACGCAGCACTACGAGAACACTGCACGCCAGTTCAGAGTCCTGCGCTTAGAGGCGATGGGGCACTCGTAGCACGTGCCAGTGTAACCCTTATAGCTCCGTGGTTGTTATAGGAGAGAGACGAACCAGGCAGGCGGGACCCTTAGCCGTGGACGTCAGAAACTTGTTGTCTGCTTGTGTCTGTTACCGGGTCGAAGAAGGTGGTAGGGGGGTGAGGAGGCGGTGTTGAAAAATGGCGGACGCCCACTCGAGACGCCTCGAGGGACGGTCGATAGTCGCGGGTGGCGTCTGGCGAGGTCGTCCCTAGGGCAGACGCCGGCCTCTCGTCGCCGCCGGGCGACAAAGAACAATCTCACGACGCGTGTTTGCAGCATGCACTAGGACAGTGTTTCTTAACCTGGGGTCCGCGAGTATATGCATGGGGGTCCGCAGTCTCATCTCTGGACCATTTAACAATAATAAGTAAATGCCACCTAAAGTCTCGTAATCGCTAAGCTTGCTTAGCACGACGAACGTGCGCTAGCGGGCGGTGTGCGAGACTGACCTAAGTGAGTGAGATAAGTGGGGGGAGGGGGGGTCCGTGGCTGAAAAATGTTAGGAAACGCTGCACTAAGAGGTAGACCGATATCGCTGGCTGCGCACAACCATTCTCCGTGTCTCGACGTTGAACTGCTTGTCTGCCAACACGCCTAGCAAAAATGGCGTGGGTTGGATTTNTGAGTGAGATAAGTGGGGGGAGGGGGGGTCCGTGGCTGAAAAATGTTAGGAAACGCTGCACTAAGAGGTAGACCGATATCGCTGGCTGCGCACAACCATTCTCCGTGTCTCGACGTTGAACTGCTTGTCTGCCAACACGCCTAGCAAAAATGGCGTGGGTTGGATTTGCGGTTAGAACGCTGTTTAGTAAACAGGTGCTTTCAGATGTTTTTGTACTTGCTCTAACCAATTTGTAGTGCTGTCTGATTAAATTCAAATTGGTTCAAGTTCATCATTGTTGACGATGTGACTTGGACAGTTGTGTTCCGTTGGGGTAGGTCAATGTTGGGGACATGCGCAGAAGACGAGTAAGCGATCTACCTCATCTTTAGTCTAGGGTTTACCTCAGCTGGCTGGCTGCCACATGCTCATGCCATGCCGCGACCACAGACTGCGTACGAATAAACTTTCCGCTCAGCGCGTCTTCAGCAGGGGCGTCGGAACCATTTCCGGCTAAAGCTGGACTCACAACCATCCATCAGTCGCCAATCCGTCCGGCTGTCAAGTGACGTTCAACCAATCGCAGGGCCCTTCTTTTCTATCCGTACATCCGTCAAATATTTGCCAAACTTCAATTTTCGACGGACGGACGGATAGGCCACCGCCTTCTGACAACATGACTTTGACGAGAACACGCTCTTTGAAATAAAATGCAAGGCTGTGGATATGTGTTTATTTATCTTTGGTAGTAAATTCAGGAATTTAAAATGTAGAAAATAATTCAGTATAAATTATTATCCCGTAAAAAAAAAAGAATGACCCCAAAATGTTTCTCTCTTGAAAATGTATTTCCAATCAAAATATACCTCCAACTATAGAAAGNTTCTCTTGAAAATGTATTTCCAATCAAAATATACCTCCAACTATAGAAAGATCACGATGTTGTCACAATGAAATTTTGCCGTACAGAAGGATTGACGGACGAAATATACAGTTGTGAATCGCGTTCAACTGACTGGCGAAAATAATGACGGATGACTGACTGACTGACGGGTACNACGAAATATACAGTTGTGAATCGCGTTCAACTGACTGGCGAAAATAATGACGGATGACTGACTGACTGACGGGTACGACTGATGGCTGTGAGTCCTGGCTAAGGGAAAGGGGACACAGATAAAAGTCTAATGTGGTACCAGCAGTATTCAACAGCAATGGTTTGTTATCTGCGAGCCGCCAGTAACTAGTGTTGCTGTTAATGCAATATACTGTTAAGCTATTAATGTAAATGTAGTATTAAGTACTTCAGCAACAACGTTACCTCATTACTGTACGTCAACATTAAAGTGGTGTTTATGTTGCGGTTAAACAAATTCTGTGTTTAATTGATGTTAACCTTTTGTGTTGTTTTCTAGTATTTTATTTGCTCTAAAACCCATTTCGATGTAAAATAAATTATGTGCAATTATTTGGTCACAAAAAGGAATACTACCAACGAAGAAACAAGTTACTGTCGGAAAGAGAGTCGAACCCACGCCTTGAGTGCTTGACGTCCACGTCTTTACGTAACCTGACGTTCTACCGACTGCTATGTTTGACAAGTCTGTAAATGTTTCATATTGTGGGTATTATTCAGCTTATTGTAACAACAAATTGCAGTTCTCTTTCGTTAGGTGGAAATGCTTTACGCTCCGAGAGCTGGTATATCTACATTTAGTTCTCACACTATGCTTTAAAATTTTAATAGGCCTGCAGGCGTTTCATTTTACGGTGTTATCGCTGTTCAGAAGTATGCGCCATTTTACAACGTCATGTCAGTGTAAACTTGTTTTGGCTGAACATTACTTTAATGCCGTAGTAACACAAAACCTTTTGTTCTTCCTCTTATTTTTATAGTAATACAACATTTGGTTGCGGCAAAATTACTTAGAGGCTAACATTACACTATTGAGTATTAATTTTCTTTTGAAACTAATCTGTACTTCGTCTAATGGTGTTTAAATTCGTTAATGGTAAAATTTCAGTTGTGTGTGTGTGTATGTGTGCGTGTGTGTGTTTGTGTGTGTGTGTGTGTTGGCACTGGGAGTTCGTTAACATTATTATTTTGGTTAGGAAAAAAAGTTGCAAATTTTGAAAAGAAATAAAGTTAGTTGTCATCAAAACGAATTTTTAATGGCGTTTCACATTCACTGTTTACGTTGACAACCACAGCGACATCACGTAATGCGTTCAATCCAACTTTTCTGAAGTCTTGCTAAAGTTATACTTTCAATTTATTCTTCCACACCACGCAAGCAAACAAGCTTAACTATGCCTACACAATTACACCAAAGGAACACCGCTCATCACTCAGTTTAATAATATTTTGCATAAAAACTATTTCTTACTAGGCATTACCAACACACCTATATTCTCTCCGATTTTATACATATTAATTATGCATGAAATATTATAGTTTATTAAAAAAATATAAGTTAATGTTCAATTTAACCAAAAACAAGACACTTTAATGTTAACAGGAGTATAAAACGCTTGCGATGCATGACGTATATAGGAAACAACCAAACACGTCAACACATGGGGTGATTTCTCAAATGTTTGATTCGAAAAGTGTGAAGATACTGCGAATTTACTGTATTTGTTGTATTTAGGCCATCATTATTCCCTAACTGCTGCATCAAAGGAATAAAAGTATCATCGTTGGTAAAATCCGGAAGACAATTCTGCCCATCAAGAGGCTTTCACGCCCGAGAACAATATATGGATTAGTTAATCGTGCTCATTTAGGACATTACGTGTGTGCGAACTTTTCATATTCACGTTTTTCTCGATATAAGTTACTACGCAAAACACCTCAACAATTAGCCTTGAGTACTGTGTAATAAAATATCCTCACCCCACCTCCAGTTTATTTTCAACTAAGGAGCCGGCCCGGCTTCGCCCGGTAACAATTAGGTTTTTACAGCGATACTTTGAAATACAAAAATGGTTATTGTGGGTCACCCTTGAAAAATAAATAAATATATGCTATCAAGGACTTTTATGTAGACCTTCTTGAGACAATTCTGTAGTACATTAATACATAACCACTGGGGGTAAAAAAAACTTAACTAAAATTAACAGAGAAAGTAAAAAACAAACATAAAAATTCAATAATACTTATTATAAACCTTCTTCAAATATAAATATAAAAAAAACTTTTTGAAAACTAAACCGTTATTATTTGATTAGGGTGAAGAAGTTAAAATGAAATTATTTGATTAAGCTGAAGAAGTTAAATTGAAATTATTTGATTAGGGTGAAAAGCTAAATTGAAATTATTTGGTTAGGGTGAAAAAGCTAAATTGAAATTATCTGATTAGGGTGAAGAAGCTAAATTGAAATTATATGATTAGAGTGAAAATGCTAAATTGAAATTATTTGGTTAGGGTGAAAAATCCAATACCTCTATGTATCTCTTGTGGTTTAGTCAGCGCAAGCCATGTAAACGCCCTAAAAGCTGTTTTTTATGACTTGATTACAAACGGTTCGACATTTCTCTACTATCCTTATATGAAATATATATTTATTATACACTAAAACCTTTGCCAAGAAATTCTCTAAATTACGTTGAAATCCGCATAAAAATTAATCAAGTAGTTTAGAAGTACTAAGCGAATACACAGACAGACGCGGATAAGCGACTTTGTTTTATACTATTTATAGATGTAGCGTTCTAGCCTAAAACGACTGCATAACATCCGAGGACTAAAGATTAGTAAGTTTTTTTATCCATAAGTAAAAAACTTCCCAAACAGTAATATTCCTTCCCAAGTAACACAAATGAACAATATGTAATGTTTTCCAGAGATTATAATTGTTGCTGTACTATTAATTGAACTCAATTAAAATCAACGTTTAAAAAAATTATCAAGCCTATACTGTGTAATTTTCTGCATAAACATTGACTGGCATTCGTAAGTGTAAAGTCGACAGCGATTAAAGGCCCTTCGCGGTAAAGAGAGCACTTTTGATGGCCTAGTTACTTTTTTACTTTCAGCCATTTTTTTAACCTTTAATAATTTTTTTAAAATCAATATTGCCATGTAGGTAATAAACATAGTGTGAATATCCCACTGCGCTCGGAAGTTAACGTCTAAGGCTAAAATAAAATATATTTATTCGCCATTATTCCAAATGAGGGGGCTTTCAAATTGCTCACTTTACCGTGACTAGATACCGAAATGTATTTCTCTGCAGCGTAATGTTTAAATTGGGAAGCAATGAAAGTCGATTATTTTTGTTTTTTTACGTAATTGGCGCAGTTGTAACATATTTTTGTATCTCTTGAAACTATGTATTGAATTCATTGTAAAGTAAATTTTTACCTGCGGCGGAAGTGGACAAAGAGAAGAAAGTAAACAGGATTTCAAAACGGTTCGATTGCTCGTGAACCAACTGTAATAAAATGTGAGAGGCGAGGTTCGTACGACCAGCCAATTACTCTTGCCGTCGTAGCCGCAGACAGATATAGGTCAGCAGTGTCTACGTCGTGTCAACGTAAACACGTCCATTGTGTGGTGGCGGCGTGCCAGCTCGGGGCCTCTGTTGGACCGCACTGTCGCCCTCGAGGTGTAAACAAACGCATCGCTGTCGCCCGCCAGGCGCCCAAGGCTGATCACGTAGCGAGGTCCGCGGTGGTGCAGTGGTCAGACCACTCGCCTCCCACCAAGGCGAACAGGGTTCGACCACCGGCGGGGTCGCTCCCAGATTTTCGCACGTGGGGATCGAGCCGGGCGGACGGTGCCACTGGTCAGCGGGTTTTCTCGGGGATCTCCCGTAACCACCGTCCTTGCGTTCCGGCGCTGCTCATGCCTCACGTCACCCTCATCAGATCTCAATACCTCGATGTTAAGAGCTGCTCAGATCTCTCCACACTTCTCCACTGTTCACGTAGGGCGCTTCCCCTCCCCAGGATAGTCCGGGGGTTAAGTGCACAAAATGGAGGTAACCTTGCATTTCATTATAGAAGCAAACCACTTTGCGCAGACATTCTTTAAGGATTGCAGGTTGATTTAAGAAGCGGAGCCACAACCAATTTCCGTGTAGGTGGAATAGGAATACACAGCTGTGAAAACGTGATTATCTAAATTTCACATAAAAATGCATTTTTTTCTTCAAATCTCCCCAACTAAGAAACTCAGGACTATGGTGTTGGTACCAATCAATGTATTCGGTTATCCCGCACCCATTAAACCCTTGTCTAAGCCAATTGTGTCATTTTAAATATTCTTAAACGCCCTTGCACTTGGATGTTATGAGCATTTGGTGGTGCGACAAGTGATATCTTCAACCACACACACACATGGTTTTGAACATTTTGGTATCCTTATTGGTGGAATTCATATTGAACTGGCAGATCTTAGATGTGCTGGTCAGTGGCTTCATGGGAGTGGCTGGGTTACCACCTCGGCTGAGGCAGAAGTGACAACACAGGGTCGAGCAGATTCTATGATTAATGTTTCCCACATTGCACATACAAGTTATGCACACCATATTACTGCAGGAGATCGGTATTCTCTGCAAAATAAGGCGTATGGACTGTACTTAGACTCAACAGAAGACGAGATACCTTTGGAGTTCATGGAATGGCGTATAAAAATGTGCCAGTTTGAACCCCAACTCCAATTCTGGGATCTTACACTGATACTTGAATTAGTTATACTTCAGTTTATCCTTTCCGCCAGGCAAGGCAATTTATGATATGCATGTCGAGTCCATGCGAAGGTTTCTTCCATGGTTCTTCTCTCTTGATCGGGTAAACTACTCGTGATGGCTCTCTGTTCACATAAAGGATTGGATAATCCGGCAAGAGAAGCATCCGGCCATCAAAGAAGAGTTCTGTTCTGGTTCTTTTGTCGCAGGTAAGTCTACAAGACCTTTCACCACAATTGCTTTGGATCAAGCACACGAACAGCTAAATGCATACATTAAGGGAGATGGAGGAACCATAGGACTGACACAAAACTCTACGCACTGCAAAAGTGGATGCTTGCAAGTCCATAGCTATGTTCTTTACTGCAAAGGTTTGAGTAAATAGTTAGCAATCGTGGTTGATGGGTTATCTCGGGGGTCTCCCGTTTTCTCCACCTTGCGTTCAGGCACTGCTCCATGTCCATCTCATTTCACCCACACCACATAGGCTCTGAAGACCTGTCCAAACCTATCAATCAATCAAGTAATCATTGTGTGTCATAATGCTTTATAGTCAGTCAATTCACGTTACCAAATAGCTTGTACATAAACATATTTAAGATAGAATTGTAACCTTTTGTGGTTTGTATATTGAAATGTATGCAAATTTACTGTTTTTCAGTGGTAGAAAAGGCAAACATTTACTTAATTGGGCCAGCAGAAAATAAAGACAAATAAACAAATTACGTACAGTAAGATTGCTTGAAACTCTAACTCAGTTAGGTGTTGGAATCTTGACCATTTTAGTTATATATAGACTATTTTTAATTCCGCTTTTCAGGAATATTCTACTGACTAGAGAACAAATAAGTTAACTAACTTCGTAACGATATGTCTATCGATTGTATCATCACCCTCTGCAAACCATATTTTCGCACAATTGTCTCGCTTACTGGTTTTTAATGTTAATGTGTAGTTTTAAATAAAATTATGCAATTACAGTGAAACTACTTCATTTATGTTAAATTGCTTTTTGCTGTAGCACTTGATACTTAATAAAATACTTTGACAAACTGAGTAGAAATATGACTTATTAATTTTTAGTACTGACTATGATATTAAGGTTAGCCTCACTCACCTTTGTAATAATTTCGTATTCATGCCAATATATTTTTTAAGACGTGTACCTGAAAAAATTAATACATCCACTCTTTGCCCGGGACTCGAAACCAGAACATCTAGTACCGTACGCTAGCGTGCAACAAGCTATGCTACAAAACAAAAATGTCGGCAGTAAAAGTGCTGATGTACCTTTCAAACTCTTCTGTTTTAAGTGGTCAATCGAATTTTTGCATGCTGCGTAGCATGTCGTTCAACGGTACACCTTGCTGTCGAAGGGGGGAACGCGAAAGGCCAAGCCCTCGGCCTGTGAGGGGAGTGAGAGGTGAACTAGGACTAGGGGTGCCAGCCCTCACAGCGTTTGACACTAACAGTACTCTCTGCGCGGATAATAAGATTAGGGTCACCAAATCTCGTCAGCTCTACAAAACTCAACTGAAAAAGAAAACGTTTTAAGTATATAAAAATTTTAGTAAATAAGTTTTAATGAATTTATACTGTATTTTTTATAATTTTAATGCGGCGCTTTTCAATTTCAAACGCAAAGCTCTCGAAAGCTAATAATTATTTATCAGGAATTTTAAACAGCATATGAAAACGCTCAAGTAATGTGTAACGTAATTTTTTGCCAGTAAAAATTGTTATTTTTCTCTTTTCCTCCACATTTTACAACTTCATCTCTTCATTTATATTTTTATAACATATTATAAGGAATGTCATTTTTACCATTATTTGTAAATACATGCTAGTAGTATGCTTTGGTTTCTTCTATCACAGAGTCCAGGGTCGGGTTCGGGAGCTCCGACCGGCCGCCATCTTGATTCCGGTCGCCATTTTGGATTCTACATTTTGGATGATGTCATAGTCACCATTTTGTTTTAGTCTGCCATATTGTTTCTAGAATTTTCTATCTTCTCCACCATCTTGTTTCTGCTTGTCTTTTGTTTACATCGGCTGTTTCTAGGGGGGATGCCAGTCGTTCTACCACCATATTTGTTTATGTATATGGCAGCTAGAATGTTCTGGTGGTCGCTCTCGCTCGGCCACCATGTTTGTTCTTGAGTTGGCCCCTAGAGGTGCTGCTTTTTATTTCGGAGCTTAAAATATCGTATAGAGGAGAGCGGGATCGAACTTCCGGAAATTGGGTCGGAATGCAAAAGCCTTAGACCAATCGGCTATCAGGACATGTGCTAGTGCAAGGGTTTAAAAGTAATAGTGTGTGTGGGGACGAATAAATATTTTGTCATAATTATTCTATCTAGGAATAATTTTTTTTATATAAGTTTTTTACTTTCTGAGACTTGTATATACCAGCAATAAGTATTATTTTAATATAGTAATGATTGTTTTTAAGTATATTTTTCTTTTTAAGTATTATTTTTTTAAGTATATATATTTTTTTAAATATTATGAAAAGGTTTACCTCAGAAATAAAACAAATGTTTTATTACATACGTTACCGGAGTTGAGTTTGCGAGCATCCATGGATAGGCAGGGCAGCCGACCTTGTCAAATTAATCTTTAGATCAACCTCGCAATTTTTCCATCAATCAGCAATCTACACATTAATCGACACCAATCCACTCCAATCTATACTCCAATCCACACCAACTACACACTAATCCACACATGAATCTACATCAATTCACATGCCTATCCATATGCTAATCCATGCCAATTCACACACCAATTAACATACCAATCCACAACAATCCCCACACCAATCCACACAAATCCAAACCAATCCACAACAATCCATACCAATACTTTGTAATCCTCCTCTGAAACTCACAGCAAACTATGGCAATTCTTCGATCAATTCCAATACTTATATCAATCCCAATCCTTCTATCAATCCCAATAGTTAGCAATCCTCCTCCGAAATCCCCAATAATCCATGCCAATCCTAGATCAATCACAATCGTTCATTCAATCGCAATCTTCGATAAATCCCAAGCATTCGATAAATTCCAATCCTTCAATAGATTCTTAGATCAATCCTTCGGTTTGTCCCCCACCCATATGCATAGAAATTAGATTCGCTCTCCAACTGTCTCCAAATTTGTACATGTCGACAGAATTAATGTTTTATATGTAGTTCACTACCCATGCATTTTTATACTGAAAGTTTTTATTAATATTTTGTATTCGCATCTCTCCATTAATAGTCGAGTGCTTATAGCACTACTTCATAAAGTTGTGAGGAATGAAATAATACATAACAAGAAACAATTAAAACACAATTATTATTTTTAAAATGCTGTTTGGTAATTACGATTTCAGAAGAAAGCAGGTCATCACACCATGCAATATCATTTCTGATCTTCAGTTCACTAATGATTGAAGATATCTCGTTAATGTGCGACAAATCTCCACCTTGTTGGAAAGTATTCAAATGTCTGAGTCTATCAACAAGTTCACTCGGGTCTTCGGGAAATATGCAGCCAGTATTCTCAGCGTCTTCTGCCTTCTTCATGTCGCTTTTTGCAGCAAATGTGTTTGAGTGGTGCGTCAGTGCAGTGAGAAAATCGCGATCGTCTTCAGCACTATCACTGTCTTCATGTTCGTTTTCATCAATGCTGTCTTCGTGGTAATCTTCACCTCCTGTTTTGTATTCTGTATTAAATTTTCTTTTATTTTTAGCAGGAGTTGTATGCTCATCAGTATTTAGAGCCGACGACCGTTTATTTTAAAGTTCGACGACTTCTTGCAAAAGTCTTCCAAGTGTACATTCCACACAAACATACTCTACTGCACTCATTCCATCTTTAGCCACAACTGTCTCATCATAATCGCCTGTCGAATCGGTACCCATCGATGCAGCAAGAGGTATTGCCGACAACACTTGCTGACTCCCAGTAGACTAATCCTTGAAGATTTCTGCATGTTCTTACAATGTATCACCTTGCACAAACTGCATGGGACCAATGCCGTTATGCTTCATCGCGCGAAAAGGACTCTTCGTACAGACCGTTCTCTCATGCCGACGAGCATTTTGACCATAGGTGAAAACTTGATCGCAGAATCGGCACTGGCGGCAACCAGTTAGCGATGATGCAGGTCGCGGCTCCATGATCGCTGAGGTCAAAGGCAAGCCTTCGTATTAGCAATTAATTTACCTGGTATGACGAGAGAGCTCTTCCAAATCGATGTTAACTTCCCCAACGTCTGAACAACAATTAAGGTATCAGCACGCATCGCAACTCTATATATACTTTTTCCCATCATTCGGAAAGTGCCGTCCGATATTTTCTAATACCAAGAGGAAATGAATATTGTTTTAATAGTTTCGGGCTTCGAACTCGGGTCCCTACACCATACCTAAGTGTACTTAAAAATGTGTACGAGTTCCGCGTTAATACTAAAAAATGCACGGACTGTGCATTAGAAAACTTACGCTATTAATAAAATATCAAAACCTCATATTTTATCCAGACTCCAGAATGATTCTTCTAAACCATACATTTCACCTATATTATATATTCCTCCCATCGCTGGGGAAAATTCCCAATTTTTTTCTAAGTCCGAAATAAAATTGATTTTTAATAGTTTCAAGTCTCGAACACATGTCCGTATGTCTTGCCTAAATAATACATATTGCTTAAATGTATATATTAGTTGCATATAAGCACGTAAACAGACAAAAATTACGTACAAAGTTATCATAGTTAAAAATGATCTAATGCCCAAGTCGGTATTCGAAATAGGGTCCCTACATCACCCTTTACTAAGTTTATTCTTTGTCCAAAATTAAGTTTTTTTGTGCCTGAGAAAAGCAAATGTGTTACAGGTACTGCGTGATATGTACGTGTCTGCTTACAAATACGCGATCCGGCTACGAGACATGAAAAACTATTAAAATATTAAAAAACGGATGTAACGGAATTTTTTTTTTTTTTTTTTTTTTTTTTTAACTACCCAACTGCAATCAAACGTTGGGCGAATATTGTATGTCTAACTTAAAATGAAGTTTAGTGCTCGCGCATGTCTACAATGTCAAACCCTCCTCGCTGTGCGTACAGAGCCGTGGGCTATGACACCTACATGCACGTGTGTGTTTGAGTGCTCGTGTGCATGTTACCTTCCGTTTCCTGCATAAGCCTAATTGAATTGGTTTTTAGAGACACGCGTCTTGTGGGAACAGTTATTTTTCACCGGCAAGCTGAGGCGGTGCGGTAGCAGCGAGGCCTTGGTAGCGGCGGTGTCGACTGTATCGCCCCCGCGCATCACGGTCTCAAACGCGGAAAAAAGCTCCAGGTAGACGGGAACCTTAATGTCAAAAGTTTACTTTTTAATATGACTAGATACAGCGATGATGCAGTACGATAGTAAGTAACCGAGAACTCAGTTTTTAATAAAAACACAATTCCTGATTATACATAGTCGAAATATATATAAACCAGCGGCCAAAACTTTTTAATAACATTGCGAACAAAGTTGTGTGACTTTCACGACAGGCATGTGCATGCACGCGTGTTGTCTTAAAACATACGTGATTGTATTACAGCGGTACTCATCAATTAAATATGTGCAACGTGTTATTTGTGATTGTAGAAACATTCGAAGTGCATCAAACTGGGCACAAGCGCCTCTCAAAGAGTGATAATCAGCAAAAAGATTATCATGTAACTAGCAGAAACCTTGTTCTGTACTTCTAAGATGTCAGCAGTGTACCGAATACCATTACTAACGCTAGCATTGTCTTCTATAAGTACAATTATAACTCTGATAAGTGTACAAATATGGCATGTTAAAAAAAAAACATTAGTTCGTCAGTGCTCTAAAATGTTACAAAACTTCTTCTGCTACGTTCGCAAACATCTTTCTTGTGGTTTTGTACTTATAGGCCATTAATCGTTCATCTGTGAATAACAATCTTGAAATTTGCTTGTTCCCGCAAAGTGCATTATGGGTGCTGCTCACGAAAAAAAAGTGACTATTTTATATTCGTATGAAATACAGTTTAACTTGTAAGTGTTCTTTCCTCGCATAAAAAATTTTACATCATATTTCTTTTTGCATCATGGCATGCTCAATCACAATTTTAGTTTTGGGAGGTACAAATAAATTAAACGGAAACAATTACAGAAAATTTAACAACGGTGATTAAAAGGTCATGTCTTAGTTAATTTTAAGGTATGCTTAGTAAAACTTATTTTATAGAAAGTGATGGAGAGCTACAAAAAATATGTAAAAAATTGTTATATTTTAAGCATTTTCTAAAAATTGCGAAATTATTTCATACCACGATTTTATAGATTTCTTGAAGTTACTCATGGTATCATAATAATTTCAATGTGAATTATCTTATTTCTGTGAGTTAATTTTTATTATTTGTACGTCACACATTTCGACATATAATTATACAAAATATGCTGTCTAGATTTTTATTTTTTTATACGAGGAAATAGTAATTTCCGATATAAAAAAATGACTTCGTGAGCAGCACCCTCAATAAAACAAACAAGAGCGCCGCGCCACATATGTTCTCGCGGAATGTAGGTAACTTGTACAGCTTCAGCACACAACCAGAAACTCGCGTTCTTGTTACCGGAAGTCTCTTTTAAGGCGCAACAACCAGTACGTTCTTCCGAATTAACTACATATTCTTCACCTGGGTGCGAGTGTGTAAAAAGTGTGTTATTTCCAGTAAGGGTCCATCTGCAAAGGAGGACTTCTTTACCATAAATCATCGGCTTTTACGCCGACGCCCATTAACGAGCGAAGAAGACCTTCGTGGCCAATGTTTTCATTTCAGAATTATTTAATTTTTGTTAGGACGTAAAATATAATTTTATTGATACACCAAGATTATTGATGTTAGACTGCTGGTAATTTTATTATACTTACATTCAACCTTCATAAGTAATAAATAGTTTATTACCACTGAACCTACGTGGCAAATTCTTAAAATCAATTCATTGCAATAAAAATTAATTAAATTAATTTTTTGATTGGTTTTATTAAAAATATAATAATAGATTTTCTGCCAGTTAACCACGTTAACTCAAAAATTATTGTAGCGAAATAATATTTAAGGGGCATTGCAGTTAACTCGCCTGAATTAATTAAAACAATACTCCATGTGGATACCACCTGTACTTTTGATCATGTTTACTTGCTGTTAATTGTTCAGCTTTCCATAGCAGTGTACTCCTCAAAGGCTCCATTGTCTCGTAATGTTTGTATCATCCCAAATTGCATACCTTGAAAGATGTTCAATATTAAGTGGAAGTAAAAACACAAACTAAACTTAAATGCTATTTGAAAATATATTACAAACATTACAGTAAAAAATGAATTACAGTGTAGTCTATTCACAGTTTCTTCACACTTTTTGAATAAAACCTTTGAAAAATCACTACGTATTACAAGTGTGTTTGTTTGCTAAAAAATGTTATTTATTGCATTTAATAAAACACTGAAGTATCTTATTTTTTATTAACTTGAACTCTTTATTATGTTTGACATCTAAATGTTTATATTTCATTAATTGTTAACATGAATTTAAAACAGAAAGAAAATAGGTGGGTTGGTAAAGCCTAATATGAAATAGTTCTCATGCAAAATATAATTACACTGATTGCACATGAATGCGGTAAGTGGTGCGTTTTATCTAATTCCCTAGACTCGGTTAAGCTACGTTAGCATGAGGCGGAGGAATATCCTGAAAGTATAACTTCAGCTGGGCTTCAGAAAAGTTTGAAGTGACCGCGAATTGACTATATAAGTATTATTTTGAGGTCCCCGCCGTGGTCATCGTAATTCCAGCGGGGGTTCAGACCCCCATCCCATCCCCTTCCCCAGCCGGCCTCGGGATCTATCCTTAAAGCACATCGGTGACGTGAAGTTATATGTGCATGTGTCTAACAAATGT
The DNA here is from genome assembly GCA_002778355.1 of Clitarchus hookeri. Lineage (NCBI taxonomy): Eukaryota > Metazoa > Arthropoda > Insecta > Phasmatodea > Phasmatidae > Clitarchus > Clitarchus hookeri. Next base: position 109,460 of record NQII01006388.1, read on the forward strand.
GGAGTGGAGGGAGAAACGGATTTTCAATTTCAGATAAGTTTAATACGTGTCGCGGACGTTGTAATTATTCCTACCGTGACTCACAGGATCGCAAATGGTTAAAATTCAATAAAAATACTTAATGGATGCAAATATGTTGAGTGATGGAAGTTTTTATTCTAAATAAATAATTCGAGAACATAGAGTATTAAATTGAATTTGGTGAATATATTCTATAACTTTGCACATATTAAGTTAATCCTTTTTTAATATATTTAATTATAGCAAATTTAATAAAAATAGTTATTAAATTTATTTCTTAATAGTTCGGGTGGGGAAGTATAAAATCTGTACACTCGTAAACACATCATAATGTAGCCAGCTATTGGCTGTCTCATGTAACTTGGCAAGATTTTGACAGTTCAACTAAAGCAGCGCCAAATGTATACTTTTGTTTTATGTATAATTTCGCCATCAGCTGGTGCGTCAAGTGGAGGCTGTATATTTTATCAACACGCTATCAGCTAATCCACTTGCCATTGTACTGTAATGCTAAACAAATTTTAAAGTGTTTTAGACTTACGTCTATCTTAAAAAAAATCGTAGGTTATGAAAGTATAAATATAAAACATTGCAAAAAATTAAAATTTTGTTAATTTTTTTTTTTATTTGACCGAGAAAGCGAATTTGGGTTAACATTTGCGAGACGGTAGTTGTAGTTCTTATCACACTTTGGACGTCATAGCTAATACAACTGGAACTAAAAGTAATTAGGGAAACGTGATTGACAACGCGCTTTTATTCGCCAACAACTCACCAACGACTATTGATTGCAATGCATTAATTCTGCTATTACTGATACTAAACAATTCGAGTAGGAAATATGTGGCGTGGAATAACGTAAGAATTGCTTTAAAACTGTTCACGCGCGTCCCACTTTCTTCGTTTTATTAATACAATATAGTAACAACACGAAAACAATGAAATGGTTTTGCGTGGCAACAACATGGCGTGTAATGGACGTAGATGTAACTATTACTGGCCCAATAGAAATTACTTGTAATCAAAATCGCTGTACACGATATATATGTTACTTTAAAAATTATGCAGAGCTGGCGGAAAAATAAAAATATTGGTATCTGTCCGTAAATTTGTTATTTTACACACGAAAGGAATTTTTTTTGGTGGCTGGTAATGCTTTGGGAAAGAGCAGACAGATGGCGCGCATGGCATGGGAGGACGAGTTGTGAGCCGAGAGCTTTACTCAACAGATATCAGCACGTTAGCCTGGCTATTGTTCCTGTATTTTTAAAAGTTGACTTTTCTTCTATTACTGGCTCGAAACGACACGAATTTTGAAATATATTTCGTCAAATTATTAGAAAAAATAATTCAACAATGCCATGCAATATTTTTGTATGCTTTTGGAATTATCATCAAGCACGTATGGAAAGCATGGATGGAGAGTGGAGATACGACATGAAAAGAACTNTGTATGCTTTTGGAATTATCATCAAGCACGTATGGAAAGCATGGATGGAGAGTGGAGATACGACATGAAAAGAACTCTCAAGGTTATGAAGTTGCATTTAATTTGGATACGGATCGTTTTATTGTGCATTTAACTTTTAAACACCTATACATTACTACTTTATCACGATATTTAGTTTGTAACTCTAACAATCGTTGTTTTGTGACCACGTTAAATAAAATGTGTTAATTAATCTAGGAACTCTTTCTTATCGCGTATTATCTGCTTGTCTGATGTGCGTCGGCAGTACACTCAGAATAGCCAACATAATATAAACGTTTGTTCGTTCGTGCATCAGTTGATACAGGATTTTGTAAATGGCACTTTGTTTGTTTCGTATACATCAAATTGGCACTCACTGACTGTCATAATCTTGTGTTCTAAAGTTGCAGAACGTGCATCCAATGCGAAGAAAGCTATGTATTGCCTTGTTTGGTATCAGTTCTCAAATCTCAAATTAGGTGAACTTCGAACTCCAGACTGTCAGTAAGTGAAGAGTTCCCGGAAACCTGTTATCTGCATCAGTCCATTGTACTAAAGTGCCCTCGTCGGAGATAACATTGCCGAGGTTAACTCGTTCTGCTACTTTTCCTGCTGCTGTGGCAGATGCGAAGTAATGTTACGAGCCGGAAACATTCAGTTAGTTTCCCCATCACCACTTACAAATAATTACAATGGCTGACGAGCCACACTCACTTTTTACAAAGTCATGGCTCACTTAAGCATTGTCTTTTTTTTGTGATAATTTAAGTAATATATAATTTTACTACACGTTTTACGCTAATGATAGTTGTAGTTGAAGTTAAATTAGGTAATTATATTCAAAAGTAAATATTTAAAGAAAGAGCTAACATAATATTTAGGCCGCGGGCCAGTCTGGTAGCTGCATGTGGCCCACGGGCCGCTAGTTGAATAGCGCCGTGTCGCGTCTAGCAGTCTGTGAGAATTATTCGAAAGTATTTCCCATGAGCTTGGCGATAGAAGAATCGTTTTTGGTTTTATTTTGAGTAATCTTCTTGGATTAAATTTTGCACATAGATTGTGCGTGTAGAGCAAATATTTACGGAGAGAAAATTTTACAAGCGAAACGTATATGGCGTTTTTATTTTCAATAAGACGGTAAAAACTGCTGCNTATTTACGGAGAGAAAATTTTACAAGCGAAACGTATATGGCGTTTTTATTTTCAATAAGACGGTAAAAACTGCTGCGGATTTCGCCGTGACTTGGAGATGCAACGTGTGAAATGAATGCCATCATTGTGCCGTTTTAGAAAGGCGGAAAATTGCGAATGGACCGTATTGTTGTAAGAGTAACATAGAACTAGGAAATAATGNTATTTACGGAGAGAAAATTTTACAAGCGAAACGTATATGGCGTTTTTATTTTCAATAAGACGGTAAAAACTGCTGTGGATTTCGCCGTGACTTGGAGATGCAACGTGTGAAATGAATGCCATCACTGTGCCGTTTTAGAAAGGCGGAAAATTGCGAATGGACCGTATTGTTGTAAGAGTAACATAGAACTAGGAAATAATGNTGTGCCGTTTTAGAAAGGCGGAAAATTGCGAATGGACCGTATTGTTGTAAGAGTAACATAGAACTAGGAAATAATGCTGATTAACAGGAATTTTCAAAACTCTATGTAGTTATCTGCTGCTTCATATATGTCATAAAGCGGCCAACAAGGATATGTGCACTTTCTTTCTATAAAGTTGAATTTAATTACAGTAAATGGCTACGTTTTCTACATAAAAAAATAAGTACCATATAGCATTTCCACTGTAGTTGTATGATAGGTAAACTTAAAACACGAGTTACAACAAAATACGAATATTTGGGTTCGAATCTAGTTCCAACATTTAAAACACATATGAGATATATTCAGTAAAATATCAGTAACTGAAAGTCAGTTAAGAAGCTTTTTAGGAGTAGTAGGTATGTATCAATGGCCGTGTCTGCAGGCACAACGTCAGATAATGCCTCGCCTCTCCTACATTCTGTTATAATTATATTGGCAAACCATACATTTAGTACTTTAAACTGGCAGTTAGTTAAACATAACGTACAAGATACAGAGTATAAAACGGTTATATTTAGAGTTATGTCTGGATTGCAACGATGTTATACAATTACACTTACTGTAACGCGCGGAGGTATATTACGTTAGGTTAGTGCGACGTATTTATTTATTATTAATGTGCATGTATGCTCGCTCACTTCTGTTGAGTCGTCGCCGTAAGCTGGCCGTTATTACGGATACGGCCGTCGTGCACGATGGCGCCACGTCCAGGGCAGTATCTACTCGACTCGGTGGCCGGCTGCACACAGACAGCTTTCCCGGCCGCGATATGCTTTCATGAACTATTCTGTATTATGAACCCGCTGAGAGCTTGTTTTGTTCCCGTAGGANTTTCCCGGCCGCGATATGCTTTCATGAACTATTCTGTATTATGAACCCGCTGAGAGCTTGTTTTGTTCCCGTAGGACCGTGTTGATGTGTCCTCGCGGTTCGCGTCGTATTGGCATTCTTTCGCAACGGGTGTTTGCAGATTGTCCTGAATACGGTGATGTCTACCTACGGTGCGTTCAGCGAGTGTGTTGGTTCAAAGGCAGGTTCACGCTAACGCCCATCGTAACATCCTCCCGACGTTTGATGAGCGGCTGTCCTCAGCCGGGTCTCGAACTGCGGACGCTTGTGTGAATGTCTTCGTTTGTTCTCTTCGGCAGCGCGGAATGGGACTGGGTCGACGCCCTCTTCGCTACGGCAGGAAGAGTGGGTGGGATAAGTGTGTACGACGGGAACAAGGTGAAGGATCTGCACTTGTCTTCCCTGCTGAGTATGTGTGTTTGGAACAAGCGGGCCTTTGTTATTGCCATCGCAGAGAGTTGTGAGTAGCTTGCTTGGTCATGAACTTCAATTGCTGTGTTGTGCACTCTTCCTTCGCGTTCGCGGCAGCCAACAGGTTCAATTAAAATTTTAATTAGTGGCAAAATAAAGTTGTGGTGTTCTTTTGAATCGCATTTAAATTGAATTTAAACAATGAAATATTATATTTGTAATGATAAAATGCGTATTTACAAATATTTGTGCATGTTAAAACAATTACAGAGCATTTTTTTTTTTACCGGTTGATCCCTTCTTTACAAGTTTTCGAACAACGTTTACATGTTATTTCACCTGTGTGATAAAGTGAGTTAGTGTATAATACAACATTTTCACATGTCTGTAGTTATGGCTGAAAAGATATCACATTTTAATAACAATCACATAAAATATTTTTACAAGACAATACATAATTGTAATTATTGATGTAGTGGCCAATAACTATACTTATGAGGTTTGTATAGGTTCAATTTGGAACGTAGGAGGCATATAGTGAATTAAGTTTATGTAAAAAATTTTTTTTATATTTTCGCACGTGCTTTGCAAAGCCTCCGACCTCCCAAACCGCTATAGCGCCCATTCAATGTTAAAATATAATATTTTGCATTTGTTAGCCTGTTTTTTTCTATTTATAGAACACAAAATTTTAAATTCGTATTAAGTAATGACTATCGCCTTGGCAAATTATTAAGTTTTGTTCATTTGGTTCGGTTTGGAACACTCAGTTGTGATTCTACTATTTGTTGAATACAAGAAAATAACGTTAATATAAAAATATTTTCGTCGTATATCACACTTTTATGTGCCTTCATTTGTTTATTTAATAACTGTTTAAACTTTATGCGTCTGTGGCACAAGGAGAAAATCTTTTATGTTCTGTGCATTGTACTTATTACCGAAATTATTATTGAATTAATTTCATCGGTGCATTCAACTATTTTTATTTTTGTTGGCTTAATTTTTAGGTCTCTTGGCGTTTCTCAAATTTTGTTTATTGAAAACGGAGACAGTGAATAATGGCAGCGCACTGGCGACGCGAAACTCCACCAGTGGCGGAGTTGACGTGTGTGTTTGTGAAATGTCTGCCGGCAGTGAGTTTGTGTGCTTGTAAGCAACAAGTTGTGACGATAGCTGTATGCTGCAAGAAACATAGCCTCGTGTCGTCGGTTCATGAGGCCTCCGTCTCTGCAACATGGAGGACGCCCGTGTCACTTCCGCTGGGCGCTCATTCCCGCGGCGTTGGTGGTGCTCGACCTCTTACCGACCACGCTCAAACTCACAGAACACGCATTTGTTCATGTGCTTCTGTAATTTCTAATATTCTTTTGTAAGCAAGTCATCAATTTCCATTGACCTGCCTTCTTATTGCACTCTCCTAATCCTTATTAATTTCTACAGACACCCTCCGATTCTTAACGAGATATAACACGTTTACTTAAATTAGTTTACTTTCCTCGAGGACATTGTCACATTCATTTCGAAATTTGCACAATTTATGATAATTTCCTAATACTTTATTATTGCCCTCTGTGTGCATGGTGGTGAACTAATTTAATTAATTACAATGATATTAAACCTTTATTACTGAAGACCATTTATAAATGTTGCATATAACTTCATTTTTAATTTAATTTCTTACTAAATTCTACATTGAGATATTTTATGCGTTCACTTATTTTTATTTGTTACATTATCTATACACTTGATAACTTTCTCTATTGTATAGAGTAATCATGATTCTCGTTTCCCTTTTTATATTCAACATCTAAGTACATTTTTTATTGTTGTAAGGTTTTGCAGATTTCTTATAAACATGTCGCAATTATCTTTCACATCGAACCTTACCGGGACTCACACAACGTTCTGCTCTCGAGGTCCTACCCCGAGGAGGTCGACGTGCAGTGTTAGGGTTGCCACCCGTACTTTATAATAAAGTATTGTACTCTATTTCGGTTAAACGTACTTTATACTTTATGANTTTCCCGGCCGCGATATGCTTTCATGAACTATTCTGTATTATGAACCCGCTGAGAGCTTGTTTTGTTCCCGTAGGCCCGTGTTGATGTGTCCTCGCGGTTCGCGTCGTATCGGCATTCTTTCGCAACGGGTGTTTGCAGATTGTCCTGAATACGGTGATGTCTACCTACGGTGCGTTCAGCGAGTGTGTTGGTTCGAAGGCAGGTTCACGCCAGCGCCCATCGTAACATCCTCACCGACGTTTGACGAGCGGCTGTCCTCAGCCGGGTCTCGAACTGCGTTATTGCCATCGCAGAGAGTTGTGAGTAGCTTGCTTGGTCATGAACTTCAGTTGCTGTGGTGTGCACTCTTCCTTCGCGTTCGCGGCAGCCAACAGGTTCAATTAAAATTTTAATTAGTGGCAAAATAAAGTTGTGGTGTTCTTTTGAATCGCATTTAAATTGAATTTAAACAATGAAATTTTATATTTGTAATGATAAAATGCGTATTTACAAATATTTGTGCATGTTAAAACAATTACAGAGCATTTTTTTTTTTACCGGTTGATCCCTTCTTTACAAGTTTTCGAACAACGTTTACATGTTATTTCACCTGTGTGATAAAGTGAGTTAGTGTATAATACAACATTTTCACATGTCTGTAGTTATGGCTGAAAAGATATCACATTTTAATAACAATCACATAAAATATTTTTACAAGACAATACATAATTGTAATTATTGATGTAGTGGCCAATAACTATACTTATGAGGTTTGTATAGGTTCAATTTGGAACGTAGGAGGCATATAGTGAATTAAGTTTATTAAGTTTATGTAAAAAAAATTTTTTATATTTTCGCACGTGCTTTGCAAAGCCTCCGACCTCCCAAACCGCTATAGCGCCCATTCAATGTTAAAATATAATATTTTGCATTTGGACTCGAACCACGGTATTGGCCGAGTCCCGGATCGCAGTTCCGTCTGGGTCTGGAACGTATCTAACGAACCACCAAAGGGCCCTCTGGGCGATGGGCTGGTAGAATCGTGTGGAGTACACCAGGCTGGCCCCGATGAAGGAGAATAACAGTAATTAGTTAACATCCTAGTTCTGGTTTTCATTCATTAATTGAATTATAGACGTATTGCTTTGGTACCCATAGTGTAATTCTGCTCGTAATAGATTCACTCGTATTCCGTTAGCGGCGCTCTTTTTATTCGTTCACCCCCCGTATTAACGTGTGTGCTTGCTTGAAAATGTTAGAGAAATAAAAAAAAAAGTAGTTTGCGGCTAAAACTTATTTTGTACGACATGAAGTCTAGTTCTATTCTCCTTATACAAGGATATTTGTAAATGATAATTTTTTTACTTTTCTACGTTTAAAATAAATTTCTAGCTGTGTTGGATTGCGGAAATGCGTCACGGCTGCAAGGGAAATACGGGAGTTAATGAACTAATTAGCTGGGACGTGTGGCTGAGGCCCGTGTGCTCTGTTCGCAGGCGGGACTGCCGGCTTTGCAAGGTCGGTGCTGACCTACACAATGCACGCGTCACAACGGCGTCACCACTCGGTGGAGCATTGCNCCTGTTCGCACGCGGGACTGCCTGCTTTGCAAGGTCGGTGCTGACCTACACAATGCACGCGTCACAGCGGCGTCACCACTCGGTGGAGCATTGCACGCCTGTCTGTGACCCTTAGTGAACCTAACATACGGCTGCTTTAACACAATAGTATTTCAACGTGAAATCCTGCGCATTTCCCTAATGAATTTTATTTATTACATCCATATTCCCTTCTTAAATATTTCGTGCTATTGATAACTTTACGAAGACGTCTGCTTGTATTATCCGTTGTTTACAACTTTCCATTTTTAAGCATTTTATTATTATTGTTATTATTATTATTATTATTATATCTGTTTACTCATTCGCCGCTTAATTCTACACACTTATTGCCTTGTTAAAATCAATGTTATTTCATGTTATTGCCCTGAAGTTAATGTTATTTAAATTAGCAAAATAACGACACAGTGTCTTGCATATTAACATTTCCTAACACGTCTGTCACACACAGAGGCTTTACTGTAGTCCGTTAAGTTACCAAGTTTCTTTTGAAATAAAAAGTAGTTTTAATGGTATTTTGCACAATGCGAAACAATATGTTTTATTAATCATTTCTAATTGGCACTAGAACTGCGTTATTTTATTTAACGTGGGCGGGAGGGGATTTTAGGGTGAGGTGGCTTTTTAATTGTTTATTGCAAGATTCACCAAGTTATTAGAATTAAGCTTGTGGTTAATACAAAAGCTACAAATGGGGATGGCGGAGCTAACAGGCTTGGCTTCTGAACGGTGGGACATACCATAGCCTCCACCATTGTTATGGTTAGTTATAATTATATTTTCAAACCGTACATTTAGTATTTTAGACTGGGAGTTAGTTAATCACAACGCACAAGATGCATAGTATAAAACGGTTATATTTAGAGTTATATCTGGATTGCATCGATGTTATACAATTACATTCACTGTAACGCGCGGAGGGATATTACGTTATAGTATTGCGACGTATTTATTTGTTATTAATGTCCATGTCTGCTCGCTCACATCTGTTGAGTCGTCGCCGTAGGCTGGCCGTCATTACGGATACGGCGGTCGTGCANGGCTGCACACAGTCAGCTTTCCCGGCCGCGATATGCTTTCATTAACGACTAGCTTACCCGGCCACGCGTTGCTGTGGCATAAAAGATTTTGGTTCTATTCATTTCTGTGAAATTAATTGAAAGAAGTATATGTATTTTCAAAATTTTTATTATTGATGTACTTGTTTGTATACAATGTTTTTAGTTTTACCATCTTCCTTGCATATGAATAAGTTCGATGGTTTTCCTACTCTAGAACACGACACATACAATTGGCAGTGCGAAAAACATTATTTTTTCTAAATCTATTCCGCACATTTGCTATGACTGCCCTTGAGCTTTNATACAATTGGCAGTGCGAAAAACATTATTTTTTCTAAATCTATTCCGCACATTTGCTATGACTGCCCTTGAGCTTTATTTATTGTCATTGCAATAGCGCAACGTGTATTCAATTCATCTTTCTTGTCACCGATGAAGTATATTTGCAAGAACTTATTACCGTCGTTTGGAAATTGGAGCAAAGAGCCGGCTCTATGATATATTTGGCCTTGCACTTTGAACGTAGGCATGAAATTGCCTGTAATTACGTTCGCTCCGAAAGACGTCATTTGGAAGCATGAGTTATATTTCCTGATGCTTGCAAGGAAATGCTTTGAATCGGTAGAAATGTTCAAACAGACAGCTGTCAACAAAGGCGCTTCCTGACGNTGATGCTTGCAAGGAAATGCTTTGAATCGGTAGAAATGTTCAAACAGACAGCTGTCAACAAAGGCGCTTCCTGACGTGAAAGCATGGTAAAAAAGCTTTTTGCAGATTTTGGTACCCTTGCAGGTAATACAGATAAAAAAGAAAGGCCTACAAACACTCGTGGAACGAAAGGAAGGTTCATAAAAAAACAGAATGAAAATTGGTTGATTTTTACGGTAGTTATACAAAAGTACTTTATGTTACACTAACATTAATAAATTAACAGTATATTACATTAACAGCAACATTAATTACTGACGGATCACCGATAACAAAAAATTGCTGTTGCGGTAACATCAATACTGTTGTCACAACATTAGACTTTTTTCTGTGAGAAACTATTCTGAAACTATACGTAGAACTAAATGTAGCTCTCAAGCCTTGCGAAGCAGCTTACGTGTGCCAATCATGCATTTATTTCTAGGCATAAAGTATTTTATCGTAACGAAAGACATCTGCAGTTTGTCGTTATGGTGTTCTGAATATATTCATCAAAATTGTTTTCAGGTCACTATGGTTTTAAATAAACTAAATACAATTCGTTAATATTTGTACACATACCTTTTGTTTAATAGGCTATATTGCGTGAGTATGTTGGTTTAAAGGCAGGTTCACGCTAGCGCCCATCATAACAATTCGAACAAGTAAGTTATAGTTTTCGATATTCTGCACTATGGTTGTTTCGCAGGTATTTAAGTAAAATAATTTAAGTTAAAACAGTTTTTAAATGTTGTTTTTGGCCATACTGAAAGTCTTCAAATTAGTGTTGGTAATGTAAANGTGTTCTGAATATATTCATCAAAATTGTTTTCAGGTCACTATGGTTTTAAATAAACTAAATACAATTCGTTAATACTTGTACACATACCTTTTGTTTAATAGGCTGTATTGCGTGAGTATGTTGGTTTAAAGGCAGGTTCACGCTAGCGCCCATCATAACAATTCGAACAAGTAAGTTATAGTTTTCGATATTCTGCACTATGGTTGTTTCGCAGGTATTTAAGTAAAACAATTTAAGTTAAAACAGTTTTTAAATGTTGTTTTTGGCCATACTGAAAGTCTTCAAATTAGTGTTGGTAATGTAAAAGATGTTTTGAAAATTGTAACTATTGTGAAATGGGATTAATTTTCGTACGGGAACAGATTGCGAATATGTACAATAAATAGCTTGCTTTAAAAATGAGTACTTCAAACACAATGCAAAACATTTTGCGCACCAGGCAGACGGGCACCTAAAATGGCGAATTTAAAGGTTACTGTTAAAAGAAATAATAGAGGCGTATACCATAACATTATAGAGTATGTTTGTATGCGTGTCGTATGAAAGGAAAATCTCCCTGCGAAGTGATAGTTTTAGTACTGGTAGTACAGGCTAGAGGCGACGGTGGCGACATTGCTGTCCACCGGGCCCACCTACCCACTCACCCTCCCTTCCTGCTCAAATTCCAGAGCCTCGCCTTCTCGTGAGCACTAGACAGTAGCTGGGAGGGCCTACAGCGAACTACAAAAATCTGTCAATTTCGGTATCCTCAATATTCGGCGAGATTTTTCAAGGTTGTATTTATGTATTCAATTAATTTTCTCCGGAGTGCACCAAACTGTGCAGAACAAATGCGCTCTTCGTATTGTGTGTACGTGTTTACTACCGTCTTTAAACAAAATTTTAGGTTGAGAAAAGTACCTCACATACATTTCGTAATGTGTAGCTAAGAAGAGCTACCACCTGTCGTAGTGAGATCGATGGTAACGGTATATCGGGACCAATATAAATGTGTTTGTGNAGCTAAGAAGAGCTACCACCTGTCGTAGTGAGATCGATGGTAACGGTATATCGGGACCAATATAAATGTGTTTGTGCTCGATATTAATTGGCAGATGCTGTTTGTCACACTACGGGATATAGTTTCAACACAAAATGGTAGCTCCCACGCTTAAGTGACTGCCCTCATTGGATCACAGAGTAAAAAAATACAGAGGTTAAATGGCGCCATGTATTATGAACTCCAGCCACACACACCATCAAATATGGCCTCTTTTTCCGGCAATATAGCAGGACGTCGTTCACTAATCAGCTCCTGGAGACCGACTTGCCAGAATGCAGCCCGGCCAATAAGGAGAATGCCATAATGTGCAGCAGAAAATCAGATCCAATGCCTGTTTCCTCCGGCTGCTTCGCACGACCGATGAGCGACCGAGTTCACTTACATTCAAGGAACCGCCACACTATTTCGCTTTTGTATATTTACCTGCTGCCTTAATCCCTCTCTGCCGCGATGCACGCCTCCTTGCATGAAATTCCCTCTCTTGTAGGCGTATGGGGTCTAGCCCTGATACGCACTTAAACTCCCGTCCCTACCTTGGACGTGCACTTAATACTTAGCAATTGGGTAGGTTAAAAAAAAACACAACAGTGTTGTCTGCCAGTCTTCATTCTCTCGCCAGTGCTCAAACATCTACGATCGTCATGCTTACGCATTTCGAAAAATTGAACTGTGGTGTGCAGTTCCGAACACTCCGTGAAGTATAAATAGGCAAAAAGTACAGAGCAACAGATTTCCAGCAGGTCGATACAACTTATGGGAAGAGTATCACCTGTGTGTTGGATGGCGAATTCAGAATTCATCAGCCAAAATGGTACACTCAACTCATCAAGGAAGAGGACCTGAAGAAACTTAACGATTCTGCATCAGTGTACATGACATACAGTGAGGCGAAGCCAATAGCAAATGGCGAAACTTTTCATGATATTCAATTTTCATTAGGAATGCTGGACAGGTCTGTTTAATAGAAAATGGTGTATATAAACTGTTAAGGACTAAAACTGTTAGTTGCTCTTCAACCATGGTGAAGATACCACATCCTCTGCATACTGTCATCAGAAGTATCGTGCATCATGTATGTGGCTTTCAATCCAATGGATGTTTTTTAATATGAAGATTGGCTACCGCAAAGTACATTTCAAACCACCTGGCTTGTACGAGCATGTTGAATCATGCAATGGTATTGAGCACTGGATATTATGTAATGACGATGAGTGCTTATCATTATTTCCGGTAAAGTGCAGCTTCATCACTTGCTGCGTGTACCACTTGCATCCAGACAGTATTCTACCTTCATCTACGAATTCTCTTATTTCTCAAGCAAACGAGGAACAGCTGCTCCAAAAATGGTTTGATCAGAGTATCAGAAATGAACTACTCAAACCTGTCTATGACAACATTACAAGATGGACCGAGTACTGCGACTGGAAGCAACACGCGACCATCATGAACCGAGGCATCACAACGTGGAAGACAATGTTCTCACCATTAACTTGTGAAGTATATTTAGCAACATCACTCTGAACTGGTCACAGTTGCCAAGCATCTATCGTTCGTGACAGCATATTTCGACAAACGTGAGAGTGTGCCATTCCAGCCAGACAAAGTGGACGAATACGAACGATAATTCGTCGGTTACACAAGAGTAATTTTCAAACCAGCATATGAGTTACAGCAAGTACAAGTATGTGATGGTATGAATCATATGTGGGGCTATTGTGGCTTTTACGATGGTTTCCACACTCAAACATTTCCATGTCGTGATCTAGAAAGATGTGAAGGTTTTAATTTATGTCCAAACAGTGAGTTACCAACAACTGGAGACTACCTCATCATACGCGCTGAATTCCAAGCCATTGAATAATTTCAAGTTGAAAACAGAATGGACTTCCATTTACGAGACTTATACTATGGTGATATATTTCGGTGGAGTGAACAGTACAACATCATCGAACACAAGACTATTCTTCACGAATCTGGAAGAGCGTGAAACTTTCCCTGTTCACCCAAAGTCTGCTGTGTGAATAGATTACCATCATGGACATCGGAGCCCAAACTGTGGACTCAGGACCAGATGGAGTTAATGTAGAAGGCAAAGTTGTTTGTAGAAGCAAGGGTAAGTGCCTTGAGACCTGCTGTGACATAATCTCCAGTTTCTTGTCTGTAGTGGTGGAGTTCTTCCGATTATGTAATTGTTTCCTGCCATGGCCTGCCAGCATGACATCATATTTAAAGAACCTCGCCAGACCAACGAACATTCAGTTTATTGTGGACCACAAACTAACTACGATGACAGCATTTCACCCAGCAAATTGACTATGCGAGTTTGAAACCCGGATTGAGTAGAGTTATGTATTCGTACTGGAATGGTGGACAATTATGCACTTACACAGAAGAATGTAATGGTAATTTTCATACATTGTTTGCCCATGAACCAGTAAAGTTTGGGCTAGGTTACCAGATTATTGACTGTATTACTTATGGCCAGTGCTCAGTGTTCTACTTGCGTGAAGATACTCCATTACCATGCTCACAGGAAGAGATTGTAGCATATGCTATGGGAATTCAGCCTCTACATTCGCCAGACTGCTTCACGATCCTGATGACTGCTGTGTCATCAGAACCTACAAGCTAAGTCATCGCCCAGGCAGCTGCCACATAAATTCCAGAATCTACTACAAAAGAAGCCAACGCCCTGAAGGATGTCGCTTCGATGTTTGCTACAGCAGTTCGAGAGTCTAGTCACAGTAGCAACAATCACAATACATTGACTGGCACAGCTTCTACTAAGTGTAGACGACAACGACGACCATTTTTGCCCAACCTATCCTAGCAGAAGATGTGACACAGACAATTTGCCAACTCCAACATCGACAATTTCTCCAGCATTTACTGATTGTGTAATACGTATTTTAAAAATTATGAAAGATGTATTCAAATTAATGAAAAAAAAAGAAATAATGTTTATTTTGTGCGTACAGTGGAGTTGGTATAGTGTTCTGAAAATATTTATGCTGAATAAATCATATATGTGAAAACAAAATATTCTTTGATCTCATATATACCTTTGTGTCATAAAAAGATAGTTACTATCGAATAAAGTTGTATTACAAATTCTACTGTCTGAACATTTATTATATATATATATGGAAATCGCTATATATATATAGCGATTTCCATTGTTAACATAAGTTTAATTGAAAAAAAATTATCTATTTGGCATTAAATGACATGAAAAAATAATAATTGGTATGAAAATGTGAATATCTTGCAAATGTTTTCGAGTGCATACATTTCCACTACTAGAGAAAATTGTACGAATTTTAATATATGGTATTTTTTAAACTGAAAACTATAAAATATTTTGTGTCTGTGGAAAAAGGAATTGTCCTAAACGAACAAATTCCTACTAATTACATGTAATAAAAAATATGCAAAGTATATATTTAATACTGGCGATAAAAACAGCTGAAATTATTATACTTGAAAATTAATAACATTTTATTTTGAACCACTCATAATATTTCTACTAACAAAATATACAGACGAGATTAAATAAAAATTTACTGTAAGCATATATATTTCGAATGGTTTCGTTTTAAGTATCCAATACTATGAACTCTGCTTGGAAGAATAAATTGTGTGCGAGTAAAATCTTTTCCTGTTCGAACATGAGGAAAGTGTCTACAGTATGAGGTTTTGCTGTAACCACAAGAACACATTAGCGAACTGCACTGTTGATCTAATCTTAATGGATGTGGCGGACCACAAACAACCCATTAATTATGAGTGATGCAGGCTAGCAGTTGTGAGTCATACTCTGTCGCGACAGGCTCTTTGACTTCTGGCGCGAGTTTGCAT